>JAVTVJ010003028.1:0-19736 GCA_034509425.1 Eopsaltria australis | reverse complement strand
GGCCCTGTGAGTGTCTGTGACATGCCTGCTCTTTGGCATTCTGGGCATTCCGGGCATAAGCCTGTGGAACCCTTGTGAGTGTCTGTGAGGTGTTGGCTCTTTGGGTGCCTGGAAATCCGGGGATGTCACCATGGAATCCCTATGAATTTCTGTGACATCTTGGCTCCTGGAAATCTGGGGACTCCTGGGGTATCAGCATGGAAGCCGCGTGAAAGTCTGTGACATCTGGGCTCTTTGGCAGCCAGTGATGCCTGAAGGATTTTTCTGCCTTTCTTCTGAATATTTCTTACACTGTTCCCTATATTCACAAGTATTAGCATGCATACTTGTGATGCCTTAGGTGATAGTTTAGCCTGGTTTCATGGTGTTTAGCAGGCCAGTAGACTAAACACCCCTGAAGACACGTAGAGTTAGAAGACCAAACACCCTGTTTTCGTAAGCTCTCAAGGTCTCCTAGTAGGACAGATTTTGTAAACTAGAAGTTAGCCCCCCCAGGCCCCTTATTGGGCCCTCCTGGTAGATATGCTAATGTGTAGAGTCTTTAATTGTATACTCGACTGGGGGGACGGGGCTTTTTGCGACGCATTGTACCTGGACGGCAGAAGCCATCGAATGGGATCCTATTAAAATAGCGAGGTAATCAACCCCCAGCCCTCTAACCGTGTCTGAGCCTTTATTTACTAAGACCAGAAAAAGGGCATCACCTGGGATCACATGGGATGTGGCTCTGGAGCCCATGTGAGTTTCTGTGGCATCGCAGCTTTTTGGAAACTTGGGGACTCCTGGGATGTCACCATGGAGCCGCTGTGAGCGTGTGTGACATGGCAGCTCTTTGAGAGCCTGAGAACAGCTTGGATGTCTCCATGGTGCTGCTGTGAGTGTGTGTGACATGGCAGCTCTTTGGGAGCCCGGACACTTCTGGGATGTCCCCATTGAGCACCTGTGAATGTTTGTGACATGCCGGCTCTTTGGGTGACTGGGGACTCCTGGGATGTCCCCATGGAGCCTCTTTGAGTGTCTGTGACTTGCTAGTTGTTTGGAAGCCTGGAGACTCCTGGGATGCTTCATGGAGACCCTGTGAGTGTCTGTGACATGCCGGCTCTTTGGCATCATGTGGACACAGGGGATGTGTGCATGGGGCCCATGTGAGTGTCTGTGACATTGCAGCTCTTTGGCAGGCTGGTGACAGCAGGGAAGTCCCGATGGAGCCACTATGAGTGTCTGTGACATCCTGGCTCTTTTAGAGCCTGTGGAATCCTGGAATGTCACTCTGGAGCTCCTGTGAGTGTCTGCGACATCCTGGATCTTTGAGAGCCTGTGGAATCCTGGGATGTCACTCTGGAGCCCCTGTGAGTGTCTGTGGCATGCCGGCTTTTGGCAGCCTGTGGATTCATGGGATTTCTCCATGGAGCTGCTGGCATTGTCTGTGACATCCTGGCTCTTTGGCATTGTGGGGACTTCTGGGATGTCACTGTGGAGCCCATGCGAATGTCTGTTGCTTCCCAGCTCTTCAGGAGTCTGGGGACACCTGGGATGTCTGCATGGATCCCCTGTGAGTGTGTGTGACATGCCGGCTCTTTGGCAGCTTTGGAAATCCTGGCATTTCTCTGTGGAGCCCCTGTGGGCGTCTGTGACATCCCTGCTCTTTGGCACTCCGGAGATTCCCAGGATGTCCCCATGGAACCCGTGTGTCTGTGACATGCTGGCTCTTTGGCAGCCTTCGGTCTCCTTGGAAGTCCCCATGGAACTCATGTGAGTGTGTGTGATATCCCAGGTTCTTGAAAGCCCGGACTCTCCTGGGATGTCCCCATTGAGCAGCTGTGAATGTTTGTGACATGCTGGCTCTTTGGGTGACCGGGGTCCCCTGGGAAGTCCCCAGGGAGCCTCTTTGAGTGTCTGTGACATCGCAGCACTTTGAGAGCCTGGGGACGCCTGGGATGTCACTCTGGAGCCCCTGTGAGTGTCTGTGATATGTCGGCTCTTTGGCAGCCTGTGGATTCATGGGATGTCTCCATGGAGCTGCTGGCATTGTCTGTGACATCGTGGCTCTTTGGCACTCTGGGGACTCCTGGGATGCCACTCAGGAGCCCCTGTGAATGTCTGTGATGTCCTGGCTCTTCAGGAGTCTGGGGATACCTGGGATGTCTGCATGGATCCCCTGTGAGTGTCTGTGACATCCCTGCTCTTTGGCATTCTTGGGATTCTCGGCCTAAGCCCGTGTATCGTGGGTTGACCCCGGCCAGGTGCCTGGTGCCCAGTCAGTCACTCTTTCACTCCCTCTCCCACTGGGAGAGCGGAGAGAATAAAACTGAAAAAGACTATCATGGTAAGAAAAAGCAGTTTTATTACATCGGGGAGAAAATAGAACAAGCACGCTGAGGGTTGCCCACGCAAGAGCAGAGGGGAAAACAATCAATCTCTACTTCCCATCAGTAGCGATGTCCGGACAGTTTCTGGGAAGCAGGGCTTCAGCACGCGTGACGGTTGTTCAAGGAGGCAAACATGGACCAGCCCTGAGTGCCTCCTCCTCCTCCTCCTCTCTTCCTTCCCTTATATATCTGAGCTGATGTCATATGGTATGGAATATCCCTTTGGCTGACTGGGCTCAGCTGGCCTGCTGGTGTCCTCTCCCAGGATCTTGCCCACCCCCATCCCCATCAGTGGGGGAAAGAATGTCAGAGGGACAGCACAGCTTGGCAGTAGCCAAAACACTGCTCTGTTATCAACAGCAGCTACCAAAGCAAAGCACAGCACTGCATGGGCTGTGAGCTTTACCCCAGTCAGACCCAATACACTGCTGTATTGTGACACTAGAGTTGCTCTCTTGTGACAATAGAGGGACTCCATTGTGACCCTACAGTGGCTCTATTGTGACACAATAGCGGATCTATTAGGACACAGTAGTGGCTCTACTGTGGCACTAGAGTTGTTTCATTGTGACACAATAATGGCTTTCTTGTGACACTAGAGTGGATGTACTGTGACACTACAGTGGCACTATTGTGACACTCTAGTGGTGCTATTGTGACAGTATAGTGGCTGTATTGTGAGCCTAGAGTGGCTCTATTGTGACACAATAATGGCTCTGCTGGGACACTCTAGTGGAACTGTTGTGACACTAGTGGCTCTATTGTGATACTATAGTGGTTCGAGAGCGATATGATAGTGGCTCTATTGCGACACTCTCAGGGCTCCATTGTGACACTCTCTGGGCTCTATTGTGACACTAGAGGCTCAATTGTTACCCAACGGTGTTTCTATTATGACAGTAGAGTGGCTCTTTTGTGACACTAGTCGCTCTGTTGTGACACTAACGTGGCTCTATTGTGACACCATGGTGGCTCTATTGTGACATAAAGGTGCTCTATTGTGACACCCCAGGGGCCCTATTATGACACTAGCGTCTCTGTTGTGACACAACACTGTTTCTCTTATGACAGTCTAGTGGCTCTATTGTTACACTAGCGGTACTCTTGTGACACAATAGTGGCTGTGTTGTGACACAATAGTGGATGTACTGTGACACTACAGTGGCTCTATTATGACATGATAGTGGCTCTATGTGGACATGATTTTGCCTGTATTGTGACACAATAGTGGCTCTACTGTGACACCATGGTGGCTCTATTGTGACATTATAATGGCTCTACTGTGGTACAATGGTGGCTACATTGTGGAGCTGCAGTAGCTCTGTTGTGACACTAGTGGCTCTCTTGTGACATTGCTGTGGCTCAGTTGTGACACGACTGTGTCTCTCTTGTGACACTATACCTGCTGTGTTGTGACACTATTGCTGCTGTATTGTGACACTAGAGTTGCTTTCTTGTGACAATAGAGTGACTCCATTGTGACCCTATAGTGGCTCTATTGTGACACAATAGTGGATCTATTAGGACACAATAGTGGCTCTACTGTGGAGCTAGAGTTGTTTCATTGTGACACAATAATGGCTTTCTTGTGACACTAGAGTGGATGTACTGTGACACTACAGTGGCACTATTGTGACACTCTAGTGGTGCTATTGTGACAGTATAGTGGCTCTACTGTGACATAAAGGTGCTCTATTGTGACACAATAATGACTCTGCTGGAACACTCTAGTGGAACTCTTGTGACACTAGTGACTCTATTGTGATACTACAGTGGGTCGAGAGTGATATGATAGTGGCTCTATTGCGTCACTCTAAGGGCTCCATTGTGACACTCTCTGGGCTCAATTGTGACACGAGCGGCTCAATTGTGACACAACGGTGTTTCTATTATGACAGTAGAGTGGCTGTATTCTGACACCAGTCACTCTATTGTGACACCATGGTGGCTGTATTGTGACATTATAGCGGCTCTATTGTGACACAATGGTGGCTACATTGTGGAGCTGCAGTAGCTGTATTGTGACACTAGTGGCTCTCTTGTGCCATTACAGTGGCTCACCTGTGAGATTACAGTGTCTCTATTGTGACACTATAGCTGCTCCCGGGATGCCCTCATGGAGCCCCTGTTAGTGTCTGTGACATCCCGGCTCTTAGGCAGCCTGGGGACTCCTGGGATGCCCCCATAGAGACCCTGTGTGTTTCTGTAGCATCCCTGCTTCCTGGAATTCAAGAGAACCCTTGGGATGTCACCATGGAAGCCCTGTAACTGTCTGTGACCTCCTGGCTCTTTGTAAGCCTGGGGATGCCTGGGATGTACCCATAGAACCCCTGTGGGTAACTATGACATCCTGGATCTTAGGCAGCCTGGGGGCTCCCGGGGTGTAATCTTCTAATCCCTTTGAATGTCTGTGATGTCCTGGCTTATTGGCAGCCTAGGGACTCCTGGGAAGTCCCCATGGAGCCCCTGTGCGTGGCTGTGAAATCCCTGCTCTTTGGCATTCTGGGGATTCTGGGGATGTCCACATGGAAGCCATGTGAGTTTCTGTTAGGTCCTGGCTCTTGGGAAGCCTGGAGACTCTGGGGATGTCAGCCCCGATTCCCTTTGACTGTCTGTGACATCTTGGCTCCTTGGAAGTCTGGGGACACCTGGGGAATCACCATGGAAGTGTTGGGGTTGTCTCTCGAGAGATGAAGCCCCGAAAACCTATAGATCGTTCCTGGTGGATTAGTCCACCTGCTGAGGAGTTCCCCCAAGACTAGAAACCACAACGGTTTAGTCTATCCAAGTTGTCACTCCCACTTTGTAGTTAGTAGTTCTATTGTTTGTCACTCTTGTTTCAGGTTTACACCCAGTTCTGGAAAGTTCTCTGTTCCTCGGTTGTTGATTCGTTATCCACCCCTATCTCCTTCCCTTCTCCCTTCCCAGTGGTTGTAAATCCCTAGTCCCACCCTAACTCCTCCCCACTCCCAATCCCTGATTGTTTTAACTATGTTGTATTTAAGTTCATGCACGAGCTATCTCGGGGCTCTTAGCCCCCGGATCATGTGCAGAATAAAACCTTCTCTGTTGCCGAGCTAAGAGTCGCTCCTATTCTCTCCGCCTTTGATCCAGTGATCCTAGAGGAATAACCCCGACCCTCCAGCACCTCTTGCTCCTGTGGAACCCCTGTGGTTCTCTCGTCTCCCCACCATATGGTTAGGGGATTCGAGGACACACGGGCAGCGGGAGGCATCCAGCCACCAAGGGACTTGGATCGAGGATTTTATAACTTTACATGGAAGCCCTTGTGAAAGTCTGTTACATCTCGGCTCTTTGGCAGCCTGGGATCTCCTGGGAAGTCCCCATGGAGCACTTCTAAGTGTCTATGAAATCCTAGCTCTTTGGAAGCCTGGGGACTCCTGGGATGTCCCCATAGAGCCCCTGTTCACAACTGTGACATCCTGGCTCATTTGCAGCCTAGGGACTCCTGAAACATCTTCATGGAGCCCCTCTGAGTGCCTGTGACATCCCTGATATTTGGCATTCTGGGGATTCTGGGGATTTTCCCATGGAACCCGTATGAGTTTCTGTGACATCCCAGCTCTTTGGAAGCCCGGGAACTCTTGGGGTTCAACCAGGGATCCCCTGTGAGTGTCTGTGGCATCCCCACTATTTGGCAGCTTTAGAACTCCTGGAATGTCTCCATGGAGCCCCTGTGAGTGTCTGTGACGTGCCGGCTCTTTTTCAGCTTCTGGACTCATGGGATATCACCCTGGAGCCCCTGTGAGTATCTTTGGCATCCTGGCTCTTTTGCAGTCTGTGGACTCATGGCATGCCCCCATTTAGCTCATGTAAGTGTCTGTGACATCCCAGCTCTCTGGAAGCCTGGGGACTCCTGGGATGTCCCCATGTATCCCGTGTGAGTTTCTGTGACATCCTGGCTCTCTGGCAGCCTTTGGGTTCCTGGGAAGTCAGCGTGGTGCCCCTGTGACAGTCTTTGACATCTCGGCTCTTTGACAGCCTGAGGACTCCTGGGATGTCCTCATGGAGCCCCTGTGAGTGTCTGTGACATTTGTAGTTGTTCCAGTTCGCCTATTCAAGTTTTGGCCAAATGCCAGCACACTTACCAAAATTGACCTGATGTTTGCTGTGAGATGAGCATTAGGAGTAGGCAAAGGTGGCTCAAACTTTATAAAGTGTAAAGAAAGTTTATTAATATACGTATGACAAAGGAAAAAACAAGAAAAAACCAGAACAAACTCCTCAGACCATCCCTCCTTCCCCCACCTGTCCATTTCTTTCATCCTGACAACAAACAAAAGACAACACTTCTACCTCCAGTCAGTTTACCACCTCTGAAATAGCTCTCGTTTCAGTTCATTTAGGGAGAGAAGTCTCTTTTGTTTATACCATGGATTTTCTGTAAGAAAAATACAGGTTTTTATGGGTCTTCTGCCTCACCATCAGCCGCCACCCGGAAGAAAGGTCTGCTGGTGGTGAGCTGAAATACCTGGGTAAAGACAAGTAGGTGTTAAAAAAGTACAGTCTGATGAGGAACTTGAACCAAGAGAGAGGAGAGGCTGTAACCCAGAGCCCTAGTCCCAGGAAGAACGCTAGAGAAGCTGAGTTGTCAGGAAAACCTGTGTTGCTAAGCTCAGAAGAAAAGATTTTCTTTGTTGCTGCAATTAAACTGTGCATCCTTAAAACAGGTACCCTGTAGACTGTTCATAACCCACCATAGTGGCTGTGGGAAGGCTACAGGTATGGGAGGGATCCACCATTAAGCTGGCCTTTCTTCGGGGCAGCAGCTGATAGTGAGACAGAAGACCCATAAAAACCTGTATTTTTCTTACAGAAAATCCATGGTGTAAGCAAAAGAGACTTCTCTCCCTAAATAAACTAAAGCAAGAGCTATTTCAGAAGTGGTAAACTGACCAGAAGTCGAAGTGCTGTCTTTTGTATGTTGTCAAGGAGAATGAAATGGAGAAGTGGGGGAAAGAGATGAGTGGTCTGAGGAGTTTGTTCTGGTTTTTCTTGGTTTTTTCCTCTTTCCCTTTGTCTTAAGTATATTAATAAAGTTTCTTTGTACTTTATAAAGTTTAAACCTGCTTTGCCTACTCCTAATCCTCATCTCACAACAAACATCAGGTAAATGTAAGTAAGTGTGCAAGCACTTAGCCACAAACCTGAACAGGTGAACTAAAACCACTAGAGCCAGGATTTCCAACCTTGCCAAAGAGCCGGCATGTCACAGACACTCACAGGGGATCCATGCAGACAGCCCAGGTATCCCCAAATCCCGAAGAGTTGGGAACTCACAGACATTCACAGGGGCTCCAGAGTAACATCCCAGGAGCCAGCAGAGTGCCAGAGAGCAAGGATGTCACAGACATTAAAAGGACCACCATGGAGAAATCCCAGGAGTCCCCAGTCACCAAAAGGGCCGTCATGTCACAGACATTCACAGGTGCTCAAGAGTGACATCCCAGGAGTGTCCAGGCTCCCAAAGAGCCACGATGTCACAGACACTCACAGGGGCTCCATGGAGACATCCAAACTGTTCTCAGGCTCTTGAAAAGCCAGGATGTCACAGACATTAAAAGGACCACCATGGTGAAATCCCAGGAGTCCCCAAGCTTCCAGAAATCCAGGATAAAACAGAAACTCACAAGGGCTCCATAGCCACATCCCATGTGATCCCTGCCTGACAAAGAGCCCAGATGTCACAGACTTTCACGTGGCTTCCATGCTGATACCCCAGGAGTCCCCAGATTTCCAAGGAGCTAAGATGTCACAGAAATTCAAAGGGATTCCATGGTGACGTCCCTGGACTTTCCAGGCAGCCAAAGAGCCAGGACCTCACAGAAACTCACACGGGTTCCATGGGCTTATGCCCAGAATCCCCAGAATGCCAAAGAGCAGGGATGTCAAACACACTCACAGGGTCTCCATCAAGCATCCCACGTGTCCCCAGGCTCCCAAAGATCTGGCAAGTCACAGACATTCACAAAGGCTCAGTGGCAGCGTCCCAGGCGTCCCCAGGCTCCCAAAGAGCTGGGATGCCATAGTCAAAGAGGCTCCATGGGGACATCCCAGGAGTCCCCAGTCACCCAAAAAGCCGGCATGTCAAAAACATTCACAGGTGCTTGTGGCCGTCCGCCTGCCTCCTCGGTGGAGTGGAGGTGGCTACTAGCAAAGGCGGATGCGACTTGGGTCCTCGGGGGCCAGCCTCGTTCCCAATCGCCGAGCGACTCTTGCCCTTGCTCCCTGCTAGCTGCTCGGTAGGCGAACTCTCCCACACCTCAGGGGGTTCCTCCAACCCAGGAATGAAGAGACACAGACACGAGGTTCTGCACTCTGTGGCACCGGGGATCGGAGGACCTCGATTCCCCTGGGACACGATCTTTTATTGTTCCCCCGGTGACCAATCACCGGGTAGCAGAGGGGAGGAACTGGGGAGGAGCAGGGGACAGGGAGCTAACCAGGGATAGAAGGGGGATGAGCGAGGGTTACAGACAGGGGAGTGATACAATGAACAACCCAGTAACTGAGAACTCTCTAGGAAACTGGGGGTGACTAACTCAGATGGGCAGGTGGTGCTCCCCAATGAGCCCTGGGGGTATTAACCTGTCTCGAGCCCAGCCTCTTCTGGGCTAAACTATTGTTTGCTCTACCTCGGGGGAGCCCTCCTCCTCCCCCCAGGGCTTTCTCATTGGAAATTCTTCTTCTGGGGTAACCTGCACCACTGCCACATCTCCCCCGTTTTTATTACTTAAAGGCAATGCGCGGTTAACTAAAGAGATAACAAAACACTTAACACAACTTAGGGAACAAAGTCCAAGGAAAAGAGTCAACAAAAACCAAAACAGAGTCCGTAAAACTTGTGAAATCCAGCCAGAGATCCCCCAGCTGGTGAAGAGGCTGTCGAGCCAGTCCTTGCCCTCCGTCTTGAGTTGGTGGATCTGGTCCCGCATCTCCTGGATTGTGGACTTGATGGATTGGGCGTGAGATGAAAGGTTGAAGCAACACAGTCCTTCAAACTCTTAGCACCCGTGGTTGTGGAGCAGCAGCAGATAGTCTATGGCGGCCCTGTTTTGGAGCGTCGCCTGCCTGGTTGCCTCCTCGTCTGAGAGGAGTTCTGAGAGCGCCTGAGATGTTAAATTGGCTTGCTTTCCAAGCCAACACTCTAGGTGGGAAAGCTCACCTAGGGCCTTGGCTGCCGCCACCCACGGCAGAAATATCGAGGCCGCGACCCTTTTGGAGAACGACCAGGAGACTACGTTATTATCACAATTTGGGTCCAAATCTAGGGTGGATGTTCCTTTAATTTGGAGTTGGTCGAATTAGTAAAGTGCCGGAATACAGGGGGGACGGGCTCTTCTGGTGTACAATTTAAAAAGTTAATCGTGAAGAGCGCCTTGCAGAGTCGCTCAATGGGCGATTTCTTCTCTGCACCTCCCTGCTGCTGGTAGAGGACTCTCTTAAGTGTACCGTGAGTCCTCTCCACGATGGCCTGCCCCGTAGGGGAGTGAGGGATGCCGGTGACGTGGGCAATCCCCCACTCCTGGAGGAAACTACGGAGATAGGCAGAGGTGTACGCTGGGCCATTGTCTGTCTTTATCTTTTTGGGGGTACCTAGGACAGAGAACGCCATTAGAAGAGGTTTGCGAACGTCTTTCGCCGAGGCGAACACAGTATGGCTAAACGTGTCTACAGAGACATGTACATATTTGAGTCTGCCGAACTCTTGGATATGGGTAACGTCGGTCTGCCAAACTCCATTTGCAGCTAGCCCTCGGGGGTTTACCCCTGGATGGAGCGAGGGCAGCTGATAGGTCTGGCAATTGGGACATGTCGCCACGATTGCCCGAGCCTGTTCTAGAGGTAGGTGGAACATCCTCCGGAGGGCTGAGGCGTTCTGATGGTAGAACTGGTGGGACATCTTGGCTTGTGCGAAGGTGTCAGGGACGTTAGCTGACTGCACCTGCGCAGCCATTGCCAAGGCGTCTGCTCTGCGGTTCCCCTCACTGATGTACCCAGGAAGGTCTTGATGCGATCTCACATGCATCACGTGCTCTCAGTGGGACAACAGGGACACTAGCCGCAAGAGCAGCCCGAATAAATTTTTGTTAGAGACCTCCTTAAGTAAACTGTGTTCTGCTCTGACAGTTATCCCAGCAACATAGGCCGAATCTGTAACCAAATTGAGAGGCTCCTGGAACCTCTCAAAGACTCTGACGACGGCTGCTAGTTCTGCAATTTGTGGGGATCCCTCCACCACATGGACCTCAGATTCCCACTTCTGGGTCCGAGGGTCCTTCCAAGTCATGACTGACTTGTGAGAGGATCCCGAGCCGTCGGTGAAAACCGTCAGAGCTCCTTTTACAGGCTTTTTTGACTGCATAAACTTTGGAACCAAATTAAAATTTGTGTTAAACAGGTGATGTTTCAATTTCTTTCCCGTGATTTTGCCTGGGAAACTGTCAAGAGAGAACTGGAGGCTCTCATTGGACTGGACTAATTTTTCCAAGTCCTCATCTTTCCAGGGAACACGAATGCATGAGAAATGGCACCCCGCAAGGGTGCGGAGCCTCGCCCTTGCTCTGGTGATAAGCGAGGCCACCAGCTCTTGTGGCGTGGTAATAGTTTTGGACGGTGTGTGAGGGAGGAACACCCACTCTATGATTAAGAGGGGGTCCTTCAACCTCTCGTCCCATTGAAAGACCAGTCTGTGTAATTGGGGGACCTGCCCTAAGATGATAAGTTGAAAAGGCAGGTCCGGGGCCACTCTGTGGGCGTGCCTGGAGACTAAGGCTTTGCGCACCTTACCTATGGAAGCCCTGGCATCGGTGGTAAGCTGCTTTGGAGAGTCGAGTCCCTCACCGCCCTTCAGGAGATCGAACAAGGGGGCGAGGTCTGCTGTCGTCAGCCCCAGCAGAGGACGAACCCAGTTGATACTCCCGCATAGCTGATGTAACTCCCGCAGGGTCCTGGGCTCGTCCACGATGTCGAGCTGCTGGGGTGCGACGGTCCGCTCTCCGATGCGGATGCCGAGGTACTTCCACGGTAGGGTGCGTTGTACTTTGTCTGGATGGATGGTCATCCCGGCACGCTGGATGGCATCGATGGTGGCTTTCAATGTCAGGTCCAAAAGATGCTCCGAGGGAGCACATACAAGGACGTCGTCCATGTAATGGAAAATTATGGATTTGGTGAAGGCTTTCCTCACTGGCGAGAGTATTCGAGCGACGTACCACTGGCAGATTACAGGGGAATTTTTCATTCCCTGCGGTAAAATCCGCCAATGGTACCTCTCCTGGGGCGCCTGTCTGTTCACAGACAGCACAGAAAAGGCAAACCACGGCGCATCATTTGGGTGCAACGGGATCGAGAAGAAGCAGTCTTTGATGTCAATAACTGCGAGTGGCCACGCTCGGGGGAGCATTGCCGGGGATGGTAATCCCGGCTGAAGGGGACCCATGTCAACAATGGCCTCGTTAATCTTACGTAGGTCGTGGAGAAGCCTCCACCCGCCTCCGCCAGCCTTGCGGATGACAAAGACAGGGGAGTTCCAAGGGCTGTCTGATGGGACAACGTTACCCTTGGAAATTTGCTCTTCCACGAGGGACCGTAGGGCGCTCAACTTATCTTTAGTGAGGGGCCACTGCTCCACCCACACTGGCTTGTCAGTTTTCCAGGTGAGTTGTGGGACAGAGCCATGGGTGGGGCGCCCAGCAGCGGCCCCAGCTAGAAATCCCCTGGTGTATCTGGGATTTCTAGCCTGGTCCCCCATTGCGACAAAAGGTCCCTACCCCAGAGGTTGAAGCCAGAGGCCACCACGTATGGTCTTACCGTGGCAACATGACCGTCCGGCCCCTACACCAAGATGTTATTAGTGGACCTCTGGGGCATAACGGCTCCCCCTAGTCCGGTGATGTTTTCGGTTGAGTGCCGGAGCCTCCATCCATGTGGCCACTCTGCTGCTGAAATGATAGTCACGTCTGATCCTGTGTCCATCATTCCTCGGATGTGCACCGCTGCCTTGCCGTTTTTGAGGCGGCAAGACAGGGTGGGCTTGTCGGTCCCCAGGAGCTCTGAGTACATGGCCCGTGGTGTCATCTTCGTCTTGGGAAGGTCCTCCGGAATAATTATTGCATGAGCCAGCCACTGGCCCCTGGACACGAACCAGGGGGCCGAGTGACAGGCGGCGGTGATTTTAAAAGTCTGTCCCGGGATAGCTGTAACAATCTGAGGGAGCACAAAGAGCCCGGGAGGGCCCCTCGTGGAGTCCCCCACGACCAAAAGCTCTGTCCTCTTATAAATGTCTCCACAAAGAAACACGTTATAACTACGAAAGTCTGTGTTGGTGATATGTTGAGGGTGGGCACTTACCAGGTGGAACCTGGTCCTGTCCTTAGCCGCTGCAGTGTCCCCCTCTCCCGCCGATGGTGTGGCGGGCGGTCTCGCCGGAGCGGTGATGGTGGTCCCGGTGTTGTCAGCATTTAATTTGGTGTCACAGCGCAGTGCTGTACTGCGCTCTTCTGCCCGTTTCCCTGGTGCTGGCGGCAACACGGGCAGAGCACCGCTCCGGGACCTGCGGGAGGCTTAGAATAAGAGGTGTTATTTCTCCGGGGCTTTGGACAAAAGCGTGCGATGTGCCCACCTTGTCCGCAGTTATAACACTTGTTATGTCCAGTTCGGTTATTGTCAATTTCAGGGGTGGCAGCCCCCGCTGCTGTCACATACCTCCTTTGCTGTTGGGGTCCGCGGCCTGGAGGAGGGGGTGCTACTGATGGCTCGGGGGTGATCTCGGCGCACGCTTCCAACATTGCCTCTAAGGTGGGCCGAGGCAATTTAGGGAGGGTTTTTAGGACTGCCTTGCAGGCAGCGTTGGCATTGGTGTATGCCACTGACCGGAGGAGCTTTGCTTGGTTTGAGGGGTCTTCTTCCTGTTTCTCGAGAGCCATCCTCACTCGGCCTACAAACTTAACAAAGCTCTCCTCTGGCTGTTGCCTGATGGTGGCATACCCATCTGAAGGCACCTCCGCAGATGGTAGCGTCAGGAGGGCCCTCAGCGCCGCCTGCTGTACGTCTCTAATCGCTCTCGTTGGGAGCTGTGCAGCCTGCTCCTCACCCTTGCTAAAGTCCCCCTCGCCTGCTAGGTGGTCCATTGTCAGGTCATCGACCTCATCCTCCCCATCGTATTCTCCCAGGAGGTCTTCTAGTAGGCGTTTCCAAGCCCTTTCCCATAGCATATAATTTTCAGGAGTTAGGATCCCTTCCATAATTGACTTAAGGTCCTCTGGGACTAAGAGGTTGGACCTAAAGGTTGCTCTGAGCATGCCCTGGCTGTAAGATGATTCCAGCCCGTGGTCACTGATCATCTTACATAGGTCTCGCAGCTGGGAGAATGGAAAAGGCTCCCACTGGGGATTCCGGCCACGCCTACCCAGGTGGACCGGTAGGGCTACCAGGCCTTGTCCCGCCTCCTGGGCCGCGCCCCGTAGGCCCCTGGGCTCCGGGTGATCTGAACCCGGGCAGGCTGGGGCCCGGTCCCAGGCCTCGGCACCGGCCTCGGCCTGTGGGCCTCCGGGTTCTAGGCTCCGGGGCCCGGGGTGCCGGCAGGCCTCGGCCCCCTCTCTTCTGGGTTCTGGGCTCCGGGGCCCGGGGTGCCGGCAGGCCTCGGCTTCCCCCCTCCCGGGTTCTAGGCTCCGGGGCCCGGAAGGGGGGGCGTGGGAATTGGAGCCGGAGAGGGCGGCGCGCGAGGGGACGGGTGCCGCGCGGGGCCGGCTGCAGGTCCCGAGGGGATGGGAGGGGCCCGATGCAATACCACGCCCCGACGCGACGTAGGGGGAGGGACGGCCCCGGGGGCGGAGGACTCCGTGGGCAGGCTCAGGGGAGGAGTCCGGGGAAGGGGAGGGATCCCGCACAAAACGGCTTTTGGCGCCAAAACGGGGGGTGGAAGGCGCGCTGGCCGCGCGGCCGGCACCATCCCGCTCCTCACCGCGGCTATCCTCTCCTCCATAACCACGATAAGGGGGGGGCACAACGGGCGCAACCGGGCCCCCGGGCACAGGCAAAACATCCAAGGGAAGGTCCGGCGCGGAGGAGCCCCCTCCCCACCGGCCAGGGAGCGCCGGAGATTGCGGGGAATCGAGGGCAAACGACACCCGACGCGAGTCTCGACGCTTCAGGGAAGGGGGGTGAGGAGAGTGGGGCGGCAGGGAAAGTGGGGTAGGAGGAGCTGGGGTTTCAACTTTCCCCTTACTAAGTCCCCTCAAAGAATCGCAAATTAAAATCAAAACCGAATAAAAACGAGTAACGCTAACATCTCCCTCCCGAACCTTTTTAGTTACTAAATCCCCCACTTTGTCCCAAAAGCCCAGATCTCGAACTAAATCCAAAGAAACCGAGGGAAACTGAATAAAAACCCATCTAACGAATTCCCTTAAAAGAGGTTTTGAAAAACGCTTCCCCTCCGCAGTTAAAACTCCCTTAATTTGGGAGTAAAACCCCTTTTGCTGCCTGGAAAGCCGGGCACCCATAACGGCAGCAACTCCTAGCCGAGGCAAACAGGAAAGCTAACGCGGTGGGGTCAGGGGAAATTCTTAAACTCACTTTCCGGACGCTGCGCAGTGATTTTACTCCACGTGCCGGGTCCCGGATCCCTGGCACCTCTCCCGTCCCTGACCGCCGGTCACAGTCCTCTGGCTAGGGTGGTGTGGTGACCGAGGCTCTCTCCACACTCCGTCGGGAGAGAGGTTGCTCGATCTCCCCTCCCGAAAAGTCCACTAACCCGCGGAGCTCTTCAGGAAGGGCGGCCGACGCTGCAACGGCGCGCTTCTGGCGAAGGTCGCTCCGATGAGGCAAGTGGTCAAGCTGACCAAATGCCGCACGTTGGGCGCCAGCTGTGGCCGTCCGCCTGCCTCCTCGGTGGAGTGGAGGTAGCTACTAGCAAAGGCGGATGCGACTTGGGTCCTCGGGGGCCAGCCTCGTTCCCAATCGCCGAGCGACTCTTGCCCTCGCTCCCTGCTAGCTGCTCGGTAGGCGAACTCTCCCACACCTCAGGGGGTTCCTCCAACCCAGGAATGAAGAGACACAGACACGAGGTTCTGCACTCTGTGGCACCGGGGATCGGAGGACCTCGATTCCCCTGGGACACGATCTTTTATTGTTCCCCCGGTGACCAATCACCGGGTAGCAGTGGGGAGGAACTGGGGAGGAGCAGGGGACAGGGAGCGAACCAGGGATAGAAGGGGGATGAGCGAGGGTTACAGACAGGGGAGTGATACAATGAACAACCGAGTAACTGAGAACTCTCTAGGAAACTGGGGGTGACTAACTCAGATGGGCAGGTGGTGCTCCCCAATGAGCCCTGGGGGTATTAACCTGTCTCGAGCCCGGCCTCTTCTGGGCTAAACTATTGTTTGCTCTACCTCGGGGGAGCCCTCCTCCTCCCCCCAGGGCTTTCTCATTGGAAATTCTTCTTCTGGGGTAACCTGCACCACTGCCACAGGTGCTCAAGAATGACATCCCAGGAGTGTCCAGGCTCCCAAAGAGCCAGGATGTCACACACATTCACAGCAGCACCATGGAGACATCCAATCTGTTCTCAGCCTCTCAAAGAGCTGCCATGTCACACACACTCACAGGGGCTCCATGCTGAAATCCCAGGAGTCCCCAAGCTTCCAAAAAGCTGCCATGCCACAGAAACTCACATGGGCTCCATAGCCACATCCCATGGGTTCCCTGGCTGCCAAAGAGCCCAGATGTCACAGACTTTTACAGGGCTTCCATGGCCATACCCCAGCTGTACTGGTTTTTAGTTCACCTATTCGACTTTTGGGCCAAATGCCTAAACACTTACTATAAATTACCTGATGTTTGCAGGGAGTTGAGGATTAGGAGTAAGTAAAGCAGGCTCAATCTTTATATAAAATATAATGAAATTTAATAATATACCTAAGACAAAGGGAAAGAAAAGACCAAGTAATATCTGAACCAACTCCTCAGACCATCCCTCCTTCCCCCACCTCTCCATTTTTTCTCCCTGACAACACACAAAAGACAACACTTCTACCTCCAGTCAGTTTACCACGTTTCAAATAGCTCTTGTTCCAGTTCATTTAGGGAGAGAAGTCTCTTTTGTATATACCATGGATTTTCTGCAGGAAAAATACAGGTTTTTATGGGTCTGCAGCCCCAGCATCAGCTGCCGCCTAGAAGAAAGATCAGCTTGTGGTGGATTTCCCTCCCACTCCAGTAGCCTTCCCACAGCCACCATGGTGGGTCATGAACAGTCCATGGGGTACCTTTTTAAGGATGCACAGTTCAACTGCAGCAACAAAGAAAATCCCTTCTTCTGTGTCTAGCAACACAGGTTCTCCTGACCACACAGGTTCTCTAGCTGGACTGCATGGAGTCCAGCGCGGCCCTGGCCCGGAGCAGGGGCCTGGCCCTGTCTGGTGTAGCTGACCTGTCGGCTGAACTGCATCTGCCGAGAATTCCACCGGTTCCTCCCCCATGCCCAGCTGCAGCTGCACGGCCGCCCTAAACCTCCCTTCCACCCCCTCCCTCCTTTGGAAGGACTAGGGGGGACAGGGCCTTACCCGGGAGAGAAGCAGGGAGATGCTCCTCTCTACAAAGCACCAGGCCAAAAGAGGAAGAGGCTCCAAGGGTCTTTGCTGATATATGGCTTTTCCTCAAAGGCGGATCAACTTTTTAATTGGTACACATACACATCAATCCTTCAAACTCCCTGGTTATTGGCTCTCTCTTTCAGGAAGGAAGTTGTATCACTTGCTGCAGCATAGATCACTTCCTAGATTTTGACCCCTCCTGACTAAGCCAGGAGACATCCCAGCTCTTGGGGAGCCTGGGGAATCCTGGGATGACCCCATGGAGCCTCTGTGAGTGTCTGTGACATCCTGGCTATTTTGTATCCTAAGGACACCTGGGAATCCCCATGGAGCCCTTGTGACTGTCTCTGAAGTCCTGGGTCTTTGGATGCTTGGGAAAACCTGGGATGCCCCCATGGAAGCCCTGTGACTGTCTGTGACATCCTGGCTCTTTGGAACCCTGGGGACACTTGAGATGTCACTGCGGGGCCCCTGTGATTGTCTGTGAGATCCCAACTCTTTGGCAGATTGGGGATTCCAGGGATGTCCCCATGGAGCCCCTGTGAGTGTCTGTGACATCCTGGCTCTTTGGCAGCCTGGGGACTCCTGGGATGTCAACCTGGAATACCTTTGAGTGTCTGGGATGTCATGGGTCATTGGTACCCTGGGGACTCCTGGGAATTCCCAATGGCGCCCCTGTGAGTGAGTCTCTGTTACATCCCAGCACTTGGGCGCCCTGGGAATTCCATGGATGTCCCCATGGAAATCGTGTGAGTTTCTGAGACATCGTGGCTCTTTGGCATTCTGGGAACTCTGGGGATGTCAGCCTCGAATCCCTTTGAGTGTCTCTCTCATCTTGTCTCCTTGGCAGTCTGGGGACCCCTGGGATGTTTCCATGGAGCCCTTGTGAGTGTCTGTGACATCCCTGCTTTCTGGAAGGCTAGAAACTTGGAATGTCACCTTGGAAGTCCTGTGACTGTCTGTGACATCCTGGCTCTTTGGAAGACTGGGGAATCCTGAGATTTCCCCATGGAGCCCTTGTGAGTCTTTGTGACTTTCCAGCTCTTCGGGAGACTGGGGACTCCCAGGATGTCTCCATGGAGCTCTTGTGACTGTCTCTGGCATCCCAGTTCTTTGGATGCCTGGGGACACCTGGAGTGTCACTCTTGAGCCCCGGTGAGTGTCTATGACATCCCAGCCTATTTGCACTCTGGGGACTCCTGGCATGCCCCCATGGATCCTCTGTGAGTGTCTTTGACATCTCGGCTCTTTGGCACCCTGGGAACACCTGGAATGTCCCCATGGAGCACCTGTGAGTGTCTGGTACATCCTGGATCTTTCGAACTCTTGGGACACTTGGGATGTCGCCCTGGAGCCTCTAAGCGTGTCTGTGACATCCTGGCTATTTGGCAGTCTGGGGAATCCTGGGATGTCCCCATGGAGCCCCTGTGAGTCTCTGTGACATCCCTGCTCTTTGGTCATCAGGGGACTCCTGGGATTTCCCTATGGAGCCCTACTGATTGTCTGTGACATGTCATGTCTTTGGCAGCCTGGAGAGTTCTGGGTTATCCCCATGGATCCCTTGTGAGACTCTGAGACATCCCAGATCTTTGGAATCCTTTGGACACCTGGGATTTCCCCATGGAGCCTCGGTGAGTTTCTGTGGCATCCTGGATCATTTGAACTCTGGGGACTCCTGGGGAGTCACCCTGGATCCTCGGTGAGTTTCTGCGACATCCCGGGTCCTTGGCACCAGTGGTTTCCTGGGATGTCCCCATATAGCCCCTGTGAGTGTCTGGGGCATCTCAGCCCTTTCGCAGCCTGGGGACCCCTGGGATGTCCCCATTGGTCCCATGTGAGTGTCTGTGACATGTCTGCTTTTAACCCCTCTGGGGAGACTTGGGATGTCCCCATGGAGCCGCTGTGTCTGGGACATGCCGGCTCTTTGGCAGCCTGGGGACTCCTGGGATGTCTCCATGGAGCCCCTGTTAGTGTCTGTGACATTCCAGCTCTTTGGAACCTTGGGGACTCTTGGGATGTCCTTCTGGAACCCCTGTGATTGATTATGACATCCCCTCTCTTTCGCAGCATGGGGACTCCTGGACTGTCTCCATGGAGACCCTGTTAGTTTCTGTAACATCCCTGCTTTCTGGAATCCCAGAGACACTTGGGATGTCAGCACGGATGCACTGTGACTGTCTGTGGCATCCTGGCACCGCAGTGGCATCTCAAGGGTCGCCAGCGTTCCAAAGATCTGGGATGTCACAGACAGTCACAGGGCTTCCATGGGTACGTCCCAGGAGTTCCCTGGTGCCAAAGGGCCGGGATGTCACAGATACCCACAGGGGCTCAAGAGTGACTTCCCAGGATTCCCCAGTCTTCCAAAGTGCTGGGATGTCACAGAAAGTCACAGGACTTCCAGGGTGACATTGCAAGTGCCCCAAGCCTTCCAGAAAGCAGGGATGTCACAGAACCTCTCAGGGGCTCTAGGATTCCCAAAGCTGTCAAAGAGCCGGCATGTCAGAGACACTCACAGGGTCTCCATGAAGCATCCCAGGTGTCCCCAGACTTCCAAACAACTGGCAAGTCACAGACACTCAAAGAGGCTCCATGGGGACATCCCAGGAGTCCCCAGACACCCAAAGAGCCGGCATGTCACAAACATTCACAGGTGCTCAATGGGGACATCCCAGGAGACCCTAGGCTGCCAAGGAACTGGGATGTCACAGACACTCACAAAGGTTCCATGGGGACTTCCCAGGAGACC
>JAVTVJ010003024.1:0-72983 GCA_034509425.1 Eopsaltria australis | reverse complement strand
TTATATTATATTTTCTATTATATTGATAGATATTATATGATTTATTATATATTATATGATATATTTATTGTATTATTACATTGTGTTACATTACATTATGTTATATTATATTATGTTATATATTGTTCATATTACACTATTATATATTACATTATCTATTATATATTTTATATTATCTACTATCTATAGTTGGAGTGTCGAACCTGGACTGATGGTGCTCAGAAACCTCCAATCCCATTCCACCTGAAACACCGTGCCTTGCTCCAAAAATCCAGACAATTTTTTACTGTATAAAAACTTCCATGACCGGTTCAAAAAAAACCCCATCCACTCTCGCTGAGTCTGCCTTAAAATTTAAACTTAGCATAATAAAAAATAAAAGTGAATATTTCCTGGGAAGAGGTTCCATTCTTTCGAGCATCAATGCGTCCTGGATGCTCCCACGGAGCAGGGAGGCACTGGGAATGCTTTTCCATGTCTATCCAACACCTTTGGCTAAGAAATGAGTCATTAATGAAGCCGAGTCCTCATAAAATTGGAGAGAAAAGCAGAGTTCTGAGTTGGGGTCGGCATTCAGAAACACCACGGGGGGATGTCCTGTTCCTCCAGAAGGGTTTGGGATCTCCCACAGGAGAAAAAAGGGGCTCAGGGAATGAAATCCAACACCACAGACACACGGCCAGGCTCCTGAGAGCACCTGCAAGACCCTCAGCAGATCCTAAAAACCCCTAAAAAAGACCCTAAAAACCTGCGAGGCCCTAAATCCCTGCAAGACCCCAAAAGCCATTCAGGGTGTGGCTGATCATTGGCAATCTGTGGAGAGAACCAAATCAGGTTTTGAGGCTGTTCCGGGCTCTTCCAGCCTGCAAGGAGAAGCAACCCCAAGATCACAGGGAGCCTCTTGGGGCTGCTCCTCAGAGCTCTGGGGCTGTTCAGAAATTCCTGTTGGAAAAGCTCTCCCCTGGCAGGATGAAGGATCCAGGACAGGCCAGGGGCTGCTGTGCCAGCCTGTGCTGGGTGCAGAGTCCAGGATTGGACACACAGAGACTGAGACTGCTCCAGAGCACTCTGGGACTGCTGCTGACACTGCTCCTATGGCTGCTGCTGTGGCTACTGCCATGGCCACTGCCCCATGGCCACTGCCCCATGGCCACTGCCCCATGGCCCTATGGTCACTGCCCTATGGTCACTGCCATGGCCACTGCCCCATGGCCACTGCCCCATGGCCACTGCCCCATGGCCCTATGGTCACTGCCCTATGGTCACTGCCATGGCCACTGCCCCATGGCCCCTGCCCCATGGTCACTGCCCCATGGCCACTGCCCCATGGCCCCTGCCCCATGGCTACTGCCCCATGGTCACTGCCCCATGGCCACTGCCCCATGGCCACTGCCCTATGGCTACTGCCCTATGGTCACTGCCCCATGGCCACTGCCCCATGGCCACTGCCCTATGGCCACTGCCCCATGGCCACTGCCCCATGGCCACTGCCCCAATGGCCACTGCCCCATGGCTACTGCCCCATGGCCACTGCCCAATGGCTACTGCCCAATGGCCACTGCCCTATGGCTACTGCCCCATGGCCACTGCCCCATGGCCACTGCCCAATGGCCACTGCCCCATGGCTACTGCCCCATGGCCACTGCCCCATGGCCACTGCCCAATGGCCACTGCCCTATGGCCACTGCCCCATGGCCACTGCCCTATGGCTACTGCCCCATGGCCACTGCCCCATGGCCACTGCCCCATGGCCCCTGCCCCATGGCTACTGCCCCATGGTCACTGCCCCATGGCCACTGCCCCATGGTCACTGCCCCATGGCCACTGCCCCATGGCCACTGCCCCATGGCCCCTGCCCCATGGCTACTGCCCTATGGCCACTGCCATGGCCACTGCCCTATGGCCACTGCCCCATGGCCACTGCCCTCTACCACGCAGTGCAAATTCCCTTGATCCCATGCCACCCCCAGGCTGTGCCATCCCATAAACAGCAAAGAGAAACAATCCCCTAGAAGGTCACACCCTACAATCCTCTCCCACAATGGCTGCAGAGGCCACAAAGCCATGATCCTCTTTGCCATGCCCATCCCTGGTGCCCTGGATGTGCTTCCTGGGCACCTCTGGGCCAGGGAAGAGGCTCCCTCTGGCCATTCCAGGCTGCTGTTCTGTAACACACACAGTGGAACCCTAGAGCAGGACACCGAGAAATGGCAATTGTAGGGGCAGAGTGACAATGGCAAGGGGCAGAGCTGCCAGCCTGACACCTGCAGATCCAGGGGAGAGCAGCCCTGATGCCTCCGGAGATGGGAAACAACCAGGGAGTGCCAGCAGCACGTCCTGGAGAGAGAACTGGGCTCCTTAAGGGGATGTGGTTTTGTCACTGAAATCATCGCTGAAATCATCGCTGAAATCACTGAAATCACTGAAATAATCAGTGAAATAACACTGAAATCACTGCAATCGCCGCAATCACTGAAATCATCTCTGAAATCATCTCTGAAATTGCTGCAATCATCACTGAAATCACTGTAATCACTGAAATCAACACTGACATCATCACTGAAATTATCACTGAAATCATCACTGTGAAATCACTGAAATCACTGAAATCATCACTGAAATAACTGAAACCATCACTGAAATTGCTGCAGTCACTGAAATCGTCACTGAAATCACTGAAATCATCGCTGAAATAATCACTGAAATCACCGCAATCACTGAAATATCACTGAAACCACTGGAACCACTGCAATCACTGAAATATCACTGAAATATCACTGAAATCACCACTGAAATCATCGCTGAAATCATTGCTGAAATCACCACTGAAATGTCACTGCAGTCACCTGCACCCAGCTGTCCAGAGCAGCTCTGAAGAGAGAGCTGCAGTGTTTTTGTCACTGAAACCACTGCAATCACTGAAATATCATTGAAATATCACTGCAATCGTCACTGAAATCACTGAAATCCCTGAAATCCCTGCAATTTCTACAATCACTTACATATCACTGAAATATCACTGAAATCATCACTGAAATCATCACTGAAATGATCTTTGAAATCATCACTGAAATCACCTCCATCAAACTCTCCAGAGCAGCTCTGAATGGAGAGCTCCAGCATTTTCGTCACTTCAATCATCACTGAAATATCATTGAAATCACTGAAATATCACTGAAATATCACTGAGATCACCACTGAAATGTCAGGGAAATGTCCCTGAAGTCATCACTGCAATCACTGAAACCACTGAAATATCACTGTAATCATGGCAATCACTGCAATCACTGAAATGTCACTGCAATCATCACTGAAATCTCTGAAATCACTGACATATCGCTGAAATAATCACTGAAAACACTGAAATATCACTGGCATCACCACTGAAATCACCACTGAAATGTCCCTGAAATCATCACGGAAATATCACTGAAATATCACTGAAATATCACTGAAATATCACTGGCATCACCACTGAAATCACCACTGAAATATCACTGAAATGTCCCTGAAATCATCACTGAAATATCACTGATATATCACTGAAATCATCACTGAAATAATCACTGAAATATCACTGGCATCACCACTGAAATCACCACTGAAATGTCACTGAAATGCCACTGGAGTCATCACTGAAATCACTGAAATATCCCTGAAATATCACTGAAATCACTGAAATATCACTGCAATCATCACTGAAATCATCACTGAAATGTCACTGGAGTCATCACTGAAATCACTGACATATCGCTGGAATATCACTGAAATCATCACTGAAAACACTGAAATATCACTGAAATATCACTGAAATATCACTGAAATATCACTGAAATCATCACTGAAATAATGGCAATCACTGAAATAACGGCAATCACTGAAATCCCACTGCAATCATGACTGAAATCATCACTGAAATCCCTGAAACCACTGAAATATCCCTGAAATCCCTGGAATCACTGCAATCAAATCCCCCCCACACAGCTCTCGGGAGCAGCTCTGAGTGGAGAGCTGCAGCGTTTTTGCCACTGAAATCACTGAAACCACTGAAATCACTGAAATATCACTGAAATCATCACTGAAATCCCTGGAATCACTGCAATCAAATCCCCTCACGCAGCTCTCTGGAGCAGCTCTGAATGGAGAGCTGCAGCGTTTTTGTCACTGAAATCATCACTGAAATATCACTGAAATATCACTGGCATCACCACTGAAATCAGCACTGAAATGTCACTGAAATGTCACTGGAGTCATCACTGAAATTACTGACATATCACTGAAATATCACTGAAATATCACTGAAATATCACTGAAATGTCACTGCAATCATCACTGAAATCATCACTGAAATGTCACTGGAGTCATCACTGAAATCACTGACATATCACTGAAATATCACTGAAATAATCACTGAAATGTCACTGGAGTCATCACTGAAATCACTGACATATCGCTGGAATATCACTGAAATCATCACTGAAAACACTGAAATATCACTGAAATATCACTGAAATATCACTGAAATCATCACTGAAATATCACTGAAATATCCCTGAAATCATCCCTGAAATCCCTGGAATCACTGCAGTCCCCTCCGCGCAGCTCTCGGGAGCAGCTCTGAATGGAGAGCTGCAGAAGGCATGAATGGGGCCCGCTGCTATTTTTTCCTCTTTCTCTTGAGGAAATCTCAGTAGTTACTATAACAACCCTGGCCGGATCCCATCTTGTTTAGAACGGGAACAAACAGCAAACAAAAAAAAAGGCTCGGGCTGGCTTTTAAATTCTCCACCAATTCCCTCTCCCAGCTCCGAGGGGACAGAGGGGAACTTTTGCAGAGAAAGGAGCCCTGGACCAGCAGTGGCAGTGACAAAAGAGCGGCACAGAAAAAGTGAACAAAAAGTGTTTGAAACCGAGCTCAGCAGATCCTTTCACACAGCTCCGAGCTGCTCAGCCAACACCCTCCAGCCTCCAAATTTAGGGAGAAGACTCAATCCCCTTCCTATTCCTTCTGGAAAAGTCAAGCACGTTTTTTTAAATTTAAAAAAAAAAAAAAAAAAAAGTAAAAACCAGGAGCAAACTTTAGCACAGGCAAATGCCAAGCAGCTCCACTCAGCTTTCAGCAGCTCCACTTGATAGCTGCTAATGCCTGAGATTTACACTTCAGCTCCTTTTTAACAGCAGCAACGAGCTCTGTCTGCAAGGTTGTGCCACTGTTTCAATATTTATTGTTGCTTGCTTTCTCTGCTGCTGCCTGTGGGATGAAGTGTCACTCGAGATTTTACAGCATCCCTGATTTAAAAATAAAAAAACAACCCCACAGCCACATTTTTTTCCCCCCCTCCCCCTGAAGTGTCTCGTTCCCCCTTTTTCTCAGGGGAAAAAAAAAAAAACCTCGAGCACTTCTAGTGGTGGCTGCTGGGGTCTCAGCTCTCACAATGGGGTGCCAGACAGACCATCTGCACCCTGGGGATGCTGTGGGAGAGCTCAGCCCTGGCAGCACCCACGGAGCTCCAGCTCCAGCCTGGGCTCCACCGCTGCAGCCCCAGCCCCTCTGCAGGGGCACAGAAAAGCAGGCCCGGGAGGCCCAGGGGTGAGCAGGAAGCACATCCAGCAAATGGCATTTGGAAAAGTTAAAAGATAGAGTGCCAGTGATTTTTCAATGAGTAATGATGTACAAATTCGTTTGAACGCCCTGCAGCAATCACGTGTTTGATCTGAACAAGTAACGCATGGAGTTTTAGCCATAAGTGTATTTATTTCTTTTCGTGATTTAATGTGTCATATGACCAATTCAGTCAGTGTTATTGACACAGAACTGCAGTGCCTACATCCATCAACGCTAAGGACACGGGGAAACTGTGGAGATGTGTAATTGTGGGAGAGGATTGTAGGGTGTGACCTTCTAGGGGATTGTTTATCTTTGCTGTTTATGGGATGGCACAGCCTGGGGGTGGCATGGGATCAAGGGAATTTTCACTGCACGGTAGGGGGCAGTGGCCATGGGGCAGTGGCCATGGGGCAGTGGCCATGGGGCAGTGGGCAGTGGCCATGGGGCAGTAGCCATGGGGCAGTGGCCATGGGGCAGTGGCCATGGGCAGTGGCCATGGGGCAGTGGCCATAAGGGCAGTAGCCATAGGGCAGTGGTCATGGGGCAGTGGGCAGTGGCCATGGGGCAGTGGCCGTGGGGCAGTGGCCATGGGGCAGTAGCCATGGGGCAGTGGCCATGGGGCAGTGGCCATGGGGCAGTGGCCATGGGGCAGTAGCCATAGGGCAGTGGCCATAGGGCAGTAGCCATGGCAGTAGCCACGGCAGCAGCCATAGGAGCAGTGTCAGCAGCAGTCCCAGAGTGCTCTGGAGCAGTCCCAGTCTCTGTGTGTTCAATAATCAGCACAGGCTGGCACAGCAGCCCCTGCCCTGCGCTGGACACCGTCCCCCTCCACCTGACACCTGGGGACAGCTTGGGGACAGCTTGGGGACAGCCCAGGGTTGGGATTGCAGCTGGGAAGGAGCAGGGAAGGGTCAGGGTTGGTCCCTCAGAGTGGTGGATGTGCCATCAGAGCTGGGATGAGTTCCCAGCCATGGGATTTATGGCAAGGGCTGGATCCAGAGCCTCCATCCCTGTATTTGGGATGGATCCTGTATTTCTTCTCCAGGGGCTGAGCCCACTCTGGCAGTGCCACCTCATTCCCAGCCCCGCTGGATTCCGTGTTTTCCATCTCCTGGCAGGGATCAGCAGCTGCCCAGCAGAGCAGAGCCTGTGCAAAGCCAAGGTTTGGCAGCAGCCAGGGACAAACTCAGCAAAAAACTTCGTATTCTGGGCAAAAATCTCCATATTCCGGGCAAAAAAATTCCCTATTCCAGGCAAAAAATACCTTATTCTGGGCAAAAACCTCCCATTCCGGACAAAAAAGTCCCTAATTTGGGCAAAAAACTCCATATAATGGGCAAAAAATTCTATATAATGGGCAAAAACCTCCCTATTTTGGGCAAAAAACTCCCTATTCTAACCAAAAACCTCCCTATTCCAGGCAAAAAATTCCCTATTTTAGGCAAAAATCTCCCTGTTCTGGGCAAAAATCTCCATATTCCAGGCAAAAAAGTCCCTATTTTGGGCAAAAATCTCCCTATTCTGGGCAAAAAATTCCCTATTCCATGCAAAAATCTCCCTGTGAGTTCACTCCAACCATCCCAGCCCTGCCAGGGCCACCACTGCCCCGTGTCCCCAAGTGCCACATCCACAGGGCTCTGAAATCCCCCCAGGGATGGTGGCTCCAAACCTCCCTGGGCACTCCCAAGGCCTGAGCACCCTTTCCATGAGGAAATTCCTGCTGCTGTCCACCCTGAGCCTCCCCTGGCCCAGCCTGAGGCCGTTCCCTCTCCTCCTGTCCCTGGTCCCTGGGAGCAGAGCCCGACCCCCCCTGAGCCCCCTCCTGTCACACAAGGTCCCCCTGAGCCTCCTTTGCTCCAGGCTGGTGCTCAGGAGGAGAAGAACGAGCCCAGCAGGAGCTGAGCCCCATCCCTGGGCTGATGCCACCAGCCCAGCCCTGTGACAGCACGGGGACAGCTGGCCTGGGTCCCTCCACCCAGCCCTGAGCTGTCACCTTGTCCCCCAGCTCCGGGGCTGATCCTGCCTGGCAGATCCATGCCCTGGCTCCTCCTGGGTGCCTGCACATGGCTGGGAGCAGCCTCCAGAGCCCCATCTGTGCCACCCAGACCTTCCCAAGGTCCCCGTGCCAGGAGCAGCACACGTTCCTGCTCAGAACCCACAGCGAGCCCAGGGATGCGTTTGGGGTTCTGGGGGGAGAGCCACACACAGGCCAGGCTCAGGGCATGGTTTGGGTCTCAAACTGGGCTCAAACTGGGATTGTGGGGATAATCCCTGTATGCCCAGGGCAGTGTTTGGAGTTCTGGGAGGAGATCCATGCATAGGCCTGGCACAGGGGATGGTTTGGGTCTCACTTTGGGCTCAAACTGGGCTCAAAATGGGATATCTTGGACAATGTCTGCATGCCCAGGGCTGTGTTTGGGATTTTGGGAGGAGATCCATGGATGGGCTGGGCACAGGGGATGGTCTGGGTCCCACTTTGGGCTCAAACTGGGATATTTTGGACAATCCCTGCATTCCCTGAGCTCCACCATCTCCACCTGCAGCCCAGCCATGCCCTGGGGGGACACTCCCCAAACCAAGGCTCCCGTGGCCCTGGGGATGCAGCTGTGCCCCCCAGCAGCCACACCCCAATTTGGGGGTGATGCCGTTTCCTGTCTGCCTTTTTCCTTTGCCATGCTCTCTGCACTCTTTGCACATGTATTTGTAGCTCTGGAGCCTGTTGTATCCATAGCTGGTTTTTCCAGAGCTTTTCCAGAAAGACAAAACAAATCCCAGAGCTCCAAGCCCTGGGGGTGCCAGGCCCTGTCCTATCTCGGCTCTTCCTGGGAACCAAGGCCGAGAACAACTCTGAGGTTCATTTTCATAAACCAAGCCCAGCCAGTGCTGAGAGGGGCTCCAGAGAAGGGGCTGCACCTGGGGGGAATGGAATCACCACTTGTCCTTCTAATTGCTGCTTTTAATCAATTCTGCTCATTTCCAAACAGCCATAAATATGTCCTCACCCCTGGAGGGGTTTGGGCTTTTATGGACACCTTCCCATAACTGCTCCTGAAGGCACTGAAAATAAAGATCCTCTTTCATATCCCCTCCTTGCTGAAATGATCTTGAGTTTCTTTTCCAGGCTGGGGGAAAAGGCAACAGTCCTGCTAATTGCTGCTTTTAATCAATTCTGCTGATTTCCTAAAAGCCATAAATATGTCCTCACCCCTGGAGGGGTTTGGGCTTTTATGGACACCTTTCCAGAACTGCTCCTGAAGACCTTCCAAAGAAAGCTCCCCTTTTCTATCCCCTCCTTGCTGAAATGATCTCGAGTTGCTTTTCCAGGCTGGGGGAAAGGCAGCAGGGTTTGCCCCCTGCTCCTGGGGATGGCACCCACGGCAGAGCCGGCTCCAGCTGGCCCCATTGTCTCGGATCCACAGCGAGACACCCCAAACAGGAGCCAGGAAGTTTTTTGTTCGGTGGGAGCCAGCAGATGTGACACTGAATAAACACAGACAGGCAATCTGCTGAGTAAGAAGGTACCATTCACATAAATAACATACATCTAATGCTGCTTCCATCTCCCACCCAAATATGGCACTGCAAGATGCTCGGCGGGCTCTGAACAATGAGATAAAGGCAGAGCAGATAAGGCAGCCCCTTCCCAGCCCTCCTGGTTCTGGTTTCATTGGGAATTGTTATCAGATATCCCTCCAGGATCAGCTTCCCACAGGCTGGTGTCAGGTGGGATGAGCTCACCTCAGCAAAATAGCTGCTGCTCCCCATGGGCCTTAATTACAGAGCAATTAAAAGGATTATTGCAATCACTGGAACCTCACAGGTGCCCTGCACTCCTGAGGTGGTGCCAGGGACAGGGCTGGGTGACACCTGCAATGCCACATTTCTGTCCCTCAATGCCACATCACTGACCCTGCAATGCCACATCTGTGACATCTCCATGCCACATTTCTGTCCCTCAATGCCACATTACTGACCCTGCAATGCCACATCCCTGACCCTGCAATGCCACATCTGTGACATCTCCAATGCCACATTTCTGACCCCTCCAATGCCACATTTCTGACCCCTGCAATGTCACATGTCTGTCTGTTGCAGTGCCACATCTCTGACCCTGCAATGCCACATCTCTGACCCCTGCAATGCCACATCTGTGACATCTCCAATGCCACATTTCTGACCCTGCAATGCCACATCTCTGACCCTTCCAATGCCACATCTCTGACTCTGCAGTGCCACATCCCTGACCCCTGCAATGCCACATTTCTGTCCCTGCAATGCCACATCTGTGACACCTCCAATACCACATTTCTGTCCCTGCAATTCCACATTTCTGACCCCTCCAATGCGACATTTCTGACCCCTGCAATGTCACATGTCTGTCCCTGCAATGCCACACGTCTGTCCCTGCAGTGCCACATCTCTGACCCTGCAAGGCCACATCTCCCACTTCTTGCAGAAGTTTGCAGATCTGCAGCTGCCAGGAGATGATTTCATCAGTGATGAGATGAATGAGCAGCCTCAGAATTGATCAGGGCCGTGTTCCAGCCCCTCTGCTGCTGCTGGGTGTGATGGGGGTCATTGCCAGCCCCTCTGCTGCTGCTGGGTGTGATGGGGGTCACTGTCCCCCCACAAAATAAAAACACAGCTCAAAGAACCCAGCTCTCAGTGCCATCCCCAAGGATCTCCCCCTCAAGACCCTCGAACCCACGAGGAAGCTGCTAATTGTGCCAAGAATCTGCTTTATTGGAAAAGAAATGAGTGTCACTGAGCCTGATTATCCCCAGCAGCACTCAATTCCCCTCCATCCCCTCTGCCACCAGCAGGATGTGAGGATGGAGCAGGAAAGGATGGAGAAAAATTCAATATTTCCACATTTCCATGGGATTGACCTCCATCCCCATCACACACTCGTTTATCTACTCCTGTTTCGTTTGTTCCCTGGGAGCCCCAGCCATCTGTCCTGGGAAGGAGCTCCCTGCGCTGGGCTGGGGCTCAGGAACCCTCCCTGGGTCTTCATTTGCCCCCTCAGTTATCAAAGAAAAGCAAAAAACCTTTGAGTTTTATGCCTGCACCCCCCAATTATTGCAAACACACAGAGCAGGGAGGGCAGGAGGAGCAAAAAGCAGATTTTGTGCCCCAAAATGGGAGCCAGGTGTTGGTTTTGCCACGGGATTTCTCCAGGGAATCTCCTGAGGAATCCCTGCCTCAGGAATTCCAACTCCTTCCCTGGAAAGCCCCCAGGCCATTCCTGGAGACCCTGAAGTTCAGCCCCGCCCTCCCCAGCCTCAAAAATGGACACCAAACCTCCCCTGTTCTGTTGGGATTCACTCTGGATCCCAAAACTGCTCCATTTTAACCCAAGATAGAACTGGGCCACTCAGATTTTGCTTTTTCCCCTCCCTGGGTTTCACCTCCTTGAAGGAACCTCATCAAAAGCTGTCTGGAAAATGAAGTTCCAGCAGCTGATCCCTCTGGATCCACACCCTTCCCAAAAACCTGGGAAGGTCTGGAAAGGTGGAGAAGTTTGTGGTTGAGCTCAGAGCAGGAATTGAGCTCAGAGCTCACCCAGGAGCCCAAACTCCCTCTGCATTCCAGCAGGAAAATTCCAGGAGCAGAAGAGATTCAGCCCTTAAAAAGTGCTGGGAAGGGTCTGGAGCACCATGAAAAGCTGAGGGAGCTGGGAAGGGGCTGGAGGATTCCTGAGGGAGCTGGGAAGGGGCTGGAGAATCCCTGAGGGAGCTGGGAAGGGGCTGGAGAATCCCTGAGGGAGCTGGGAAGGGGCTGGAGAATCCCTGAGGGAGCTGGGAAGGGGCTGGAGAATCCCTGAGGGAGCTGGGAAGAGGCTGAGCCTGGAGCAAAGGAGGATCCACAGGGATCTTTTCCCTCTCTGGAATTCCCTGACAAAGGGGGGAACCAGGTGGGATTTGGGATCTGCTCCCAAGGAACAGGGACAGGAGGAGAGGGAACGGCCTCAAGGGAGCAGGAACCCCAAATCCTGTTTCAAACAGGGCAAAAAATGAGGGAAAATCCACAGCAAAGATCTCCTTTTTTGAGCTGCACCAGCTCAAAAATCAGAGTTTGCTCTCTCATCCCCTCACCTGCAGGAATTTCCCCTCCCGAGAACACAAAACCAGTGGCAATTTTCCCAAAAACCCCAGTTCAGGGCCTGCCCAGCTGGCAGAGGGAGCTGGGCGTGTGCATTCACTGGTGCCTGATTGTGCCAGTTTGTGCTGCTGATTGATTTGCTAATCAATCAATCAATCAATCATCAATAATCAATCACCTGAGAGACACAAACCCTCTGTAAAGCCGGGTCCATGGCTGTCTCTGCTCACAGGAGAGGCTGTTTTTAACCTCCAGCTGTTTAATGCCCAACCCTTCCCCAGCCAGAGCAGGGCTCCCGCTCCTTTACCTCGGTCACAAACAGAGTGCGGGGGTCGATGATGTCCAGGAAGTGCCTGAATCTGCCGTAAAACGAGGTCTGGAAAACAGCAGAGGGGAAAAAAACAACTTTGGTCAGTGAGAAAGTGCATTTCAGGGTTCATTCCCTTTGCAGGGTGAAGTTGTCAGCTGAAATAAATAGTGTAGTGTATAGTAAATAATAATAATAATAATAATAAGAAGAAGAAGAAGAAGAAGAAGAAGAAGAGGAAGAAGAAGAGGAAGAAGAAGAAGAAATAGAAGAAGAAGAAATAGAAGAAGAAGAAATAGAAGTACAATAAACAATAAATAGGATAGTACAGTAAATAATAAATAGTATAATATATAATAAATAATAATAATAATAAATGGGATAGTAAATAATAAATAGGAAAGTACAGTAAATAATAGTATAGTATATAAATAATAATAATAATGATAATAATAATAATAAGAAGAAGAAGTATAGTAAATGATAAATAGGATAGTACAGTAAATAAATAGTATATTATTATTATTAATAAATAATAATAATGAATAGTATAGTAAATAATAAATAGGATAGCACAGTAAATAATAAATAGGATAGTATATAATAATAATAATAATAAAAAATAGGATAGTAAATAATAAATAGGATAGTACAGTAAATAATAAATAGGATAGTACATAATAAATAATAATAATAAATAGTATAGTAAATAATAAATAGGAAAGTACAGTAAATAATTAGTAATAATAATATAATATAATAATAATAATAATAATAATAGTATAGTAAATAATGAACAGGATAGTACAGTAAATAATAAATAGGATAGTATATAATAAATAATAATAAATAGTATAGCAAATAATAAATAGGATAGTTCAGTAAATAATAAATAGTATAATAAATAATACATAGTATCACATATAGAGTAACTATATATATAGTAAATAAATATCATCTATATAGTAAATGTAGTAAATAAATAGTATTACAGGAGGTCTTCACAGGTAATTTGGGATGGAAAACCCAAACCACCCCAGGATTCTCTGGATCCCTCCTGGATCCCAAAAAAAGCCTCTCCAGCAGCTTTTCCATGGATTTATCCCTACACGAACACACCCAGCCTGGATTTTTCCCGATGTGGTACCAAGAATGAGCCCAGCCTGACCAGGCTGCTCAGGGCTCCCAAAGCTGGGCCTGAGCACTTCCAGGAGCAGGAAAAGGGTCTGAAAGGAAGGGAAAGGAAGGGAAACAGGAGGGGAAAGGATCCGGGAAAGGGAAAAGGATCCATGAAAGGAGGGGAAATCCATGGGCAGCTCCAGGGGAAAGGAGAAAAGGAGACTCAGCATTCAGACGGTGAAATTAAAAATATCAGTGGAATTTGTGCCAACTCCAAGCACCAGACCATGAAATACTGAGGGATCAGGAGCCCCTGGGATACAGGAACATCATCGCTCCAGGATTCTCTGGATCCCTCCTGGATCCCAGCAAAAGCCTCTCCAGCAGCTTTTCCCTGGAATTATCCCTACACAAACACACCCAGCCTGGATTTTTGTGCCACCAAGGACACAAAACCAAACCAGACCAGGCTGCTCAGGGCTCCCAAAGCTGGGTCTGAGCACTTCCAGAAGCAGGAAAAGGGTCTGAAAAAAGGGGAAAGGATCCATGAAAGGAGGGGAAATCCACGGGCAGCTCCAGGGGAAAGGAGAAAAGGAGACGCAGCATTCAGACACTGAAAGTAAAAATATCACTGGAATTCGTGCCAACTCCAAGCACCAGACCATGAAATATTGAGGGGTCAGGAGCCCCTGGGATACAGGAACATCATCACTCCAGGATTCCCTGAACCCATCCTGGATTCCCAAAAAGCCTCTCCAACAGCTTTTCCATGGATTTATCCCTACACGAACACACCCAGCCTGGATTTTTCCCAATGTGGTACCAAGGATGAGCCCAGCCTGACCAGGCTGCTCAGGGCTCCCAAAGCTGGGCCTGAGCACTTCCAGGAGCAGGAAAAGGGTCTGAAAGGAAGGGAAAGGAAGGGAAACAGGAGGGGAAAGGATCGTGAAAGGGAAAGGGAAAAGGATCCATGAAAGGAGGGGAAATCCATGGGCAGCTCCAGGGGAAAGGAGAAAAGGAGACTCAGCATTCAGACGGTGAAATTAAAAATATCACTGGAATTTGTGCCAACTCCAAGCACCAGAGCACGAAATACTGAGGGATCAGGAGCCCCTGGGATACAGGAACATCATCACTAAAGGATTCTCTGGATCCCTCCTGGATCCCAGCAAAAGCCTCTCCAGCAGCTTTTCCATGGAGTTTTCCCTACACAAACACACCCAGCCTGGATTTTTGTGCCACCAAGGATGAGCCCAACCAGACCAGGCTGCTCAGGGCTCCCAAAGCTGGGCCTGAGCACCTCCAGAAGCAGGAAAAGGGTCTGAGAAAAGGGGAAAGGGAAGGAAAAAGGGAAGGAAAAAGGAGAAAGGAGAAAGGAGAAAGGAAAAGGGGAAGTCCAGGAGAAAAGGAGACTCAGCATTCAGACACTGAAAATAAAAATATCAGTGGAATTTGTGCCAACTCCAAGCACCAGAGCACGAAATACTGAGGGATCAGGAGCCCCTGGGATACAGGAACATCATCACTCCAACACCAGCTGCATTCCAGGATCCAGAGGCAGGAGAATTCCAGACCCTCAGGCCAGCCCAGTGTCCGGTGGCTTCTCCAGAGAGCCCATCAGGGACATGGATCGTGGCAGGGACCCCAGGGAGCTCTGGGATCCTGGGAATTCTCCATGCTCTCGTGGCCCATCTCCTGCTGCTGGCTCTGCCCTGCAGGAATGGGCTGTGAATTATAAATGCAGGCCTGGAGTGTGGAGTGGTTCCACCCCTGCTGCTCCCGGCTCATCCCAGGAATTCCGCCCCATTCCAGCAGCAATCCCAACCCAAGGGCCACTGACCACCTCACCCCACCCATCCTCACAGAACTCCTCTTTTCCCACGTTCTGCACTAAAATCCAACCCCCCAGTGGAACCAAACAGCTCCGCTCAACTCCAGGGTAAAAAAGCACAGCGGTTTTTAATTAGCAGGGATCTAATTAAGGCCAGTTCTGGTTTGAGACTGGCATTTTGCTGCTGCCTCCCTTTTGTTTTGGGTTTGGGGCTCCCCAGCTCCGCTGCCCTGCACGTGCCAGGGGGGCAACTCCTGACTCAGCCCAGCCACCCTCAGCCATCCCACGGCTCATCCCACGGCATTCCAGAGCCTTTGGAATCGCTGCTGAGCAGTTGGAATCGCTGCCTTAAACAACAGCAGGACAGGGGGAGTTTAAATGTGAGTGGCCTTGACTTGCCCACTGCCTCCATCACTGTGACACACTGAGAAAAACAATAATAAATAGAATTAATTGGAATTAATTGGAATTAAATGGAATTAAATGGTATTAAATGGAATTAAATTGAATTAAATTGAATTAAGTGGAACATCAGTGTTTTACACCCACTTGACCAAGCAGTAAATGCCAAGGGAGGGGGAAGGACAGCTCAAGTTCCAAAGGGCAGGATAGAAATGTCATCCACAATTCCCAATTCCCACATTCCCCAGCTGCCCAGGCTCTCGGGAAGCCAGGCCCAGCCAAGCTGGGCTTGGGCTGGCACTGAGCTCCTGCCCTGATCCTGCCCAGACAAGCCCAGCCAGGCCCAGCTCAGGACAGGTCTGAGCAGCTCAGCCCCATCCGGGGGTTATCCCAGCCCCACATTCCCACATTCCCTGGGGTTATCCCAGTCCCACATTCCCTGCTCCTCTGTGCTGGTGCTGAGCTGGGGAGCTGAGAGTGCCCCAATCCTGAAATCAGGGAATGTCTGGGATGGAAGGGACCTTGAAGATGATCCCATCCCATCAAATCCCATCCCATTCCACCCCATCCATGGGCAGGGACACCTCCCACTGTCCCAGGCTGCTCCAAGCTCCAGTGTCCAACCTGGCCTTGGACACTGCCAGGGATCCAGGGGCAGCCACAGCAAATCTGGGAATTCCAGCCCAGCCCCTCCCCACCCTCCCACACAGCAATTCCTTGCCAGGATCCCAGCCCAATCTCCCCTTTCCCAGTGGAAGCCATTCCCTGTGTCCTGTCCCTCCAGGCCTTGTCCCCAGTCCCTCTCCAGCTCTCCTGGAGCCCCTTCAGGCCCTGCAAGGGGCTCTGAGCTCTGCCTGGAGCCTTCCCTTCTGCAGGGGAACATTCCCAGCTCTCCCAGCCTGGCTCCAGAGCAGAGGGGCTCCAGAATCCTGGAATGGTTTGGATTGGAAGGAACCTTAAATCCCATCCCATTCTATCCCAATTCCATGGGCAGGGACACCTCCCACTGTCCCAGGCTGCTCCAACCTGGCCTTGGGCACTGCCAGGGATCCAGGGGCAGCCACAGCAAATCTGGGAATTCCTGTGCCAGTGCAGGAAGAAGGAATGAAGGATTTATTTGGAACTCGTCCATGCTGTGCTCAGAGAGCCCCAAACCCATCAGGGGATCTGGGTCTGGGCAGGTTCTCCCTGTTTTGACTCTGCTGAGTCAGGATCACACCAAAAACCCAGCTCAAACAGAGCCAGGCTCAGCCCCAGAGCCCCAGGGCTCCTGCAGGGCCTCTCCAGGACGGAGCAATCCCTCAACACCAAATATCCCTGGTTTTCCTCACCCCAGCCATGGGACTCCGTGTTCTTCCCTTCGGGATGGTGTGGGAAGCTCCCTCACTGCTTGGCTTCCCATCACCCAGCTCAGTCCCTGCTCCCCACTTTGTTCTCCTGACCAGGAGCCAAAGGAACTTTTCTAATTCAAGGTTGGTTTTTCACAGAGCTGCACCCAGAACACAAGGCAAAAAAACCCTCAAAAAAAAAAGAAAACCAAAAGAAAAAAAAAACAACCAACAAAAACCCCAAAAAATCAACAAAAAAACCCAAAAAACAACAACAACAAAAAAAAACCAACCAAAAAAAATCTCCAAAAAACCAAACCAAAAAAATCCCCCAAAACAAACAAAAAACCCTCCCAAAAAAAACCCAAAATAACCAACACAAAAAAACCCCAACGATTCCCAATAATTCGGAGATTTGGGGGAAATTCTTCCCTGGGAGGGTGGGGAGGGGCTGGGCTGGAATTCCCAGATTTGCTGTGGCTGCCCCTGGATCCCTGGCAGTGCCCAAGGCCAGGCTGGACACTGGGGCTTGGAGCAGCCTGGGACAGTGGGAGGTGTCCCTGCCATGGCAGGGGTGGAATGGGATGGGATGGGATGGGATGGGATGGGATGGGATGGGATGGGATGGGATGGGATGGGATCTGAGTCCCTCCCAACCCAACCCACTCCAGGATTCCCTGATCCAGCAAACCCAAAGCTGTCGGGAGATGGAAATGGGATGAGAGGATGCAGCCCCCGGACACAGGAACAGCTCAGTGCCCTCCCTGCCAACCCAGCCCTGAATTCCATGGGAATTTGGGATGGTTCCCTTCTCCCAGGCTCCTCTCCAGCCCTGCCAGGCACGGAGCTCCTGAGATGCCCACGAGTTCGACCTTCCCTCCCAAAAATCCATCCCTGGGCTCCTTCCCCCTTGAATTCCTGGAGCAGCTGCTGCTGTAAACCGGGAGCAGAGTGAATATCCCGAATTTCCTGTGATTAATCGGGGCTATTTTGGGAGCACTTTTGAGCAGCAGGAGGTGCTTGGGAATATTAATTCCCTTCCAGGGCGGGTGCCATGGATCGGGATCTGAGATCTGGGCTGGGAAGGTCCAGCTGATCCCAAGGAAACACTCCTGGAAAGCTCCAGGGATGAGAGGAAAGGTGATTAGCGAGGTGTTAATCACCCTGAGGAGGGACAGGATTCCAAGGCTGGGAAGAGCAGGAGGCACCAACAACTTCACCACTTTAATTACAGCCTGCTTTTAACAAGGGTTTAATTAAGCCAGAGCCAAGAGCACGCAGGCTTGGGGTGGGGCTGAGCTCAAAACCGGGCTCAGGTCAGCTTTGAATTAATTAGGAGAGATTTAAGCCGAAGCAAAATGAAGACAATTGAAGCCATTGGGGACAGTGACGAGGCATGGCCACGGTTGTGCCATTTGTGGATTTGTCCAGCCCTCCGCAAGACTGGGCTAAAACTGTGGATTCTCAGCCCTTTGATGTCCTCAGTTTGGTTTTCCAGTGCTCAAGAGCCAAGATTCCAACGGGAGAAGCTCCTGCAGCTCAGAGCCAGCGCCAGGGGCAGGGCCAGGAGCGCTCCTGGGGTCACAGCTCCCAGCAGAGCCACAGACAAACAAATCCCCCTTTAAATCCACTCCTGGGTGCTGGGAATGTTAAAAAAGCCAAGGCAGCAGCACAAGGTGGAGCTGGAGCCAGGCTGGGAGAGCTGGGAATGTTCCCCTGGAGAAGGGAAAAATCCAGGGAATCCTGAGAGTCCCTAAAGGGGCTCCAGGAGAGCTGGAGAGGGACTGGGGACAAGGCCTGGAGAGACAGGACACAGGGAATGGCTTCCCACTGGGAAAGGGGAGATTGGGCTGGGATCCTGGCAAGGAATTTCTGTGTGGGAGGGTGGGGAGGGGCTGGGCTGGAATTCCCAGATTTGCTGTGGCTGCCCCTGGATCCCTGGCAGTGCCCAAGGCCAGGTTGGATCCACCTGGGACAGTGGGAGGTGTCCCTGCCATGGATGGGGTGGGAATTGTTGGGATTTAAGGTCCTTTCTAATCCAAACCAGGCTGGGATTCCATAATTTCTGTCCCCCTTTTAGGACAATCCCTTCTCCACAGTGGAGATTCCCTTTAGAATCCCATTTATTTGGGATCCCATTTATTGCAGTGAACAGGAAGCTCACAGGGAGCAGCAGCTGAGGCATCTTCACCTCACTGCAAGGTGATCCTGGACATGGAATCCTGGAATGCTTGGGGTGGGAAGGGACCTTAAAGCTCCTCCAGTGCCACCCCTGGATGAGTGCCAGCTCCCACTGGATTCTGGCCAGGAGAAATGTCAGGGAATGACCCCGGAGCAGTGGGAACACACAGCTGGCTTTGGCAGAGGGAGCACTCAGCAAATCCTCCAAGGAAAAGGAATAAAAAAAAAGGAAATAAAGATGTGGGAAAAAAAAAAAGAAAGAAAGAAAAAAAGGAGTGTTTCTAACAAATTAGCCCTACTTGTCAGAAAATTAAGTCCTGATCACACATTCTGGAGCAAAACGTCCTCGTTTCTGCTTTCACCTAAAAATAGCCCCATTTGCAGCGGGAGGGACGGAGCTGTTCCTGCAGGGAGCTGGGAAAGGTGACTCTGGAGAACAGAGGGGGGGAGCAGGGCAGGCAGGAAAAGGGGATCTTGTTGGGTTCCACTGTGTGTGTTCCAGAACAGCAGCCTGGAAGGGCCAGAGGGAGCCTCTTCCCTGGCCCAGAGGTGCCCAGGAAGCACATCCAGGGCACCAGGGATGGGCATGGCAAAGAGGATCATGGCTTTGTGGCCTCTGCACCCATTGTGTGAGAGGATTGTAGGGTGTGACCTTCGAGGGGATTGTTTATCTTTGCTGTTGATGGGATGGCACAGCCTGGGGGTGGGGTGGGATCAAGGAAATTTTCACTGTGGGGTAGAGGGCAGTGACCATAAAAAAATAGCCATAGTAGGAGTCATAAGAGTAGTCTTAACAAGCAATCACAGAGTGATCTGTAGTAGTCTCAGTCTCTGTCTGGATAATAAAAAATTCTGTACAACAACATCACAGTCTCCTCAAAGAAGTCCCTGACCCTGCGTGGGATTCTGCAGGATCTCACAGCCCCACAGGGCGAACTCCTGGGTGTGTGGAGTATCTCCATCCAGTTCTGCTGAATTTACCTGCTGATGATTTGTAGGGTTCCACCATGGGGGTTACAGAAATCAGGCCTGGAAGGCCCAGAATTGGCCTTTCCCTGGGCCCAGAGGTGACCATGGAAACACATCCAGCTCGCCTGAGATGGGCTGGGATAAAGAATGCTGGGTTTGTGACCTTCTGGAGCAATTGTGTGGGAATATTGTGGTTTGTGCCCTTGCAGGGCATTGTTTACCTGTTCCCATCACAGGGAACATCTGGGCAATGCTGCAGGGGATTGGGGACACTCTGGGTGCATCTTTGCTGTTTGTGTGAGGTTCTGTCCTGGTTGTGTGCTGGGATTGAAGGGATTGTCACTGCTCAATGAAGGTCTCTGCCCTTCTCCATCTCGTGTGGAGTCCGTGCCCTTGGGTGAACTCTGCAATGATTCTCCCTTCTTTTGGGATCAATCAGACCCTGCTTCCCTTTCCTTCCACCTCACCCTCATCAGCAGCCAGTGTGAAATGGAGCAGGTCTGTAAATCCCATACACACCCAGCATGGAACACCCGGCAGGGAAGGTCTGGGGAATCACTGATCCCTCGGGAATGTGCTGGGGCTCCTCTCCAGCAGAAAAATTTGGGAGGAAAAACCATGGGGGAAATAATGATGTTTGCTGGGATGGTGACCCCAACACACCCTGGCTGGCATTAGAGGAGTTTATATGGCAGAAATGTGGAGAGGAGCGCTGTGGATCCCCTGCTGGGGTGAATTTGTGCAACTCCAGTGGAATTTGAGGCGTAAATAGCGATGAACACCCCTGGTAAGTATGGAAATAATAATAAATACATTTCCCAGTGTGGAAAGCTGGTGGGAGGATTCTGGTGCCCTGAGCCTGGGGGACAAGGCAGAGCTCCCTGTGCTGGGTGTGAGGAAGCACATCCAGGGCACCAGGGATGGGCATGGCAAAGAGGATCGTGGCTTTGTGACCTCTGCACCCATTGTGGGAGAGGATTGTAGGGTGTGACCTTCGAGGGGATTGTTTATCTTTGCTGTTTATGGGATGGCACAGCCTGGGGGTGGCATGGGATCAAGGAATTTTCACTGCTGGTAGGAGGGCAGTGGCCATGGGGCAGTGGCCATGGGGCAGTGGCCATAGGGCAGTGGCCATGGGGCAGTGGCCATGCGGCAAGTGGCCATGGGCGCAGCAGTGGCCATGGGCAGTGGCCATGGGGCAGTGCGCCATGGCCATGGGCGTGCGTCCATGGGCAGTGGCCCTAGCATGCCATATGAGGCACATGCACAAGATTTGATCAAGATCTCTATGAGACACAGCGAGCTAGCGGAACCTATGACGGCTAAACTTAGCCTGCATAGGGCAGTGCGCCATGTTCTACGGCAGTGGCCATAGGGGCAGTGGCCCATGGGCAGTGCGCCGAGTGGCAGTGACCATTAGCGGGCCCATCTGGGCCATGCATGGCCATGGCAGCCATGGCAGTAGCCATAGGCCAGTAGCGCCATGGCGGCAGTGGCCATGCGGCAGCTGGCCATGGGCAGTAGTCCAAGCGGGCCAGTGGCCATGGGGCAGTGGCCATGGGGCAGTGTCCAAGGGGCAGTAGCCATGGGGCAGTAGCCATGGGGCAGTGGCCATGGGGCAGTGTCCAAGGGGCAGTAGCCATGGGGCAGTGGCCATAGGGCAGTAGCCATGGGGCAGTGGCCATGGGGCAGTGGCCATGGGGCAGTGGCCATGGCAGTAGCCACAGCAGCAGCCATAGGAGCAGTGTCAGCAGCAGTCCCAGAGTGCTCTGGAGCAGTCTCAGTCTCTGTGTGTTCAATAATCAGCACAGGCTGCCAGAGCAGCCCCTGCCCTGCGCTGGATCCTGCAAGTTGAAGGATGTTCCACATTCGGATAAAAGCAGCCGGAGCTGTCCCTGCTGCTGCCCCAATTCCAGCCCTCCCGGAGCCAGGAAGGGAATCCCGATCCAAAGCAAACCCCGAGGCTTTTGTTCCCAGCACAGAACTGTCCCTGTTCTCCCTGCAGGGTTGAGGGAGCCCTGAGTGTCCCAGTGTCCCCTGGCACAGCCCAGAGCCACTCCCAGGCAGCAGAAAGGAGCAAGGAGAGCTGGAATCCCACGGGATGCGGCCGGAATTCCAACCAGCCCAGCTCCTGATCCTGCCCACAACAGCCAGGCCTCTCTGGCAGCCACAGCTGGGATCCCACCAACATAAAATCCTGGAAAGGCCCTGGAAAGAGCAGGGAAAGGGAGGGAGAGGTGGGGAGAGCACGGAACACCTGGCAGGGAAGGTTTGGGGAATCGCTGATCCCTTGGGAATGCGCTGGGGCTCCTCTCCAGCAGAGAAATTTGGGAGGGAAAACCATGGGGGAAATAAAGAATTGGAAGGGTTTGATCCAGGAATGGAGCTGGGCTCTCCATGGAATATCCTGAGCCAGGGATTGGGGAGCTGGGCTGTCCATGGAATATCCTGAGCCTGGGATTGAGCTGGGCTCTCCCAGGCCGTGGTGGGAGTGGGAATGTTGGGTGCTGCTGGATCCCAAATGGAGCAGAGCCAGCCCAGGATCCATTCAGGATCCATAAACCCTGGAAATGTTCCAATCCCGTCACTCTGTGACCCCACAACGCTGTCGGTTCCCAGACTGCGATGTCCAGCCTTGGGCAGAGGGAGCAGCAGAACACAGGGAATGTGGGATGAATCCAAGGGGACAGCAGCACCAGAACCCCACCTGCAGCTCCCTGAAAATGCACAGGAGAGGGACAAATCCCCTAAAGCAGAGAAGGGCGTGATTTGGGATGCTCAGAGTCGCCCACCATTCCCAAAGAACCCATTCCCAAGGGCTCTGTCCCCAGCAGGTGACCCTCACTCTGGTCAGGAGCCTGGAGCTCCCTGCCCCAGCCCCTGGAATGTTCCCTGAGCTCTTCCATGAGTGGCTTCCTGAGGAACAGAACGCTCCGGCTCCGTGCCTGACTCGCTGCCAAGCGTGCCGGCATCGTCTGTGGTGTCTGCGAGGGAGAAACGTCTCCTCCTCCTCCTCCTCCTCCTCCTCTCATTAAAAACCTCCCTCTCCCTCCCTGTCACTCCCAGGATGTGCCCCATGAGCTGCACCGATGGGGTTGGGTTGGAGGGAACCCCAAAGCCCTTCCCATGCCATTCCCAAGGGCAGGGACACCTCTCGCCCCAATCCGTAGGGATTTGGGGTGTGGGAAGAGGCAGGAGCTCCACCACGGGAAGGGAAAGCCACAGCTCACCCCAAAGGTGTGGGGTCAAGGAAAGTGCAGGTACAGAGGCAGACGGGGCTAAAGAGGGATCCTGGTTCCTGTGGAGAGTGGGAATGGTCCAATGGTCCCCTGGGATTGTCCCAGTGGTGGGACACTCACAGGGCCACGCTGAGGAGGGACTGAAGGAAGTTTATTGAGCTTTTTTATCAGCCTGAATGGTTCCACAAGCACCTGGATTGGTCACTGGTGACCCACACTGGGTGGTGGCAGCAGGGATTTGCCGTGTCCGTGTCCCTGCCCTGCTCACCTGGGGACAGCTGTGTGACCGCACTGTGAGCTGCTCTCCCCCTCCCCAGGTACAAAGGGGGCAGATCCATCCTGTCCTATCACACTCTCCCATCCTCCACCATGTCCTGGCTGGTCCCCTCAATCCATGGGCAGCACACAGGACATCCCCCGGCGGGGTGGGCAAAGTGCCCACCTGGCACATCCCTGTCCTGGGAGCCCCTCTCCATCCCAGAGCTGCCCTTCCCCTCCCAACCACCTTGGGCCGCCCGGGCAGAGTCCATTCCCTCCCACCATGTCCCTGGGGGAAGGACGAGCCCGCGCCATGCGACACCGGGACCATGCGCGTCCCCCTTGCCCTGAGGGGCGGCGGGGGCCTCGAACCCGGCACCCTAGAACCCCCAGCCCGGCGCGCTGCGCCCCGCGCCACAGGGGCGCGCTGGGACGCGCCAGCGCCCGCCGCCGCGGGACCCGCCGCGGGCAGGGGGCGGTGGCTCTGAGTGACAGCTCGGCCGGCCAATGGCGCGGGGGCTGCGGGCCAATCAGCGCGCGGCGCCGCGGGAGGGGCGGGGCGCAGCGGGGAGCGGGGGGCTCCGCTGCCGGGGTGGGGGGGCGATGCCGCGCTCGGCGCTGGGGCCGCTCCCGCCGCCGCTCCCGGTGTCCCCCCCGTCGCCTCCCGCCGCCCGCCCTACCTGCTCGAAGCGGGGCTTCCCCAGCTGGAACGGGGGATAGTCCGCCGGCTCCGCCATCCCGCAAGCGCCACTTTAAACAGCCTCCCCCGCCGCCGGCCCCGCCCCCCGGCCGGCCCCGCGCTGATTGGCTGCGCCCAACCGCAGCTGCCGCGGGGCACGCCGGGACATGGAGTCCGCCGGCCACCGGCGGGGGCGGGGCCGCGCCGAGCCCGCCAGCCAATGGGGAGCGCGCTGCCCGCGGGGCACCATGGGAAATGTAGGCCTGGAGGGGGCGTGGGGACCCGCGGGAGGGAGCGGGGAGAGGGGGGACCCGCAGGGTGAGGGAGGGGGGGGTCTGGGGACATGGAGAGAAGAGTTTGGCCCTAATTGTGCAAAAGACTGAGACAATGATCAGACACGGAGAGGTGAAAGCCCAAAAACTCTGTAAAACAACCCCAAATAGTATTAAATTTTCATCCCTACGACATCCATGACGAGAAGGAGATGGAAGGGCTGGAACGGAGCTGGGAAGGGGCTGGAGAATCCCTGAGGGAGCTGGGAAGGGGCTGGGGCTGGAGAATTCCTGAGGGAGCTGGGAAGGGGCTGGAGAATCCCTGAGGGAGCTGGGAAGGGGCTGGGGAATCCCTGAGGGAGCTGGGAAGGGGCTGGAGAATCCCTGAGGGAGCTGGGAAGGGGCTGGAGAATCCCTGAGGGAGCTGGGAAGGGGCTGAGCCTGGAGCAAAGGAGGCTCAGGGGGGACCTTGTGGCTCTGCACAGCCCCTGACAGGAGGGGGCTCAGGGGGGTCGGGCTCTGCTCCCAGGGAACAGGGACAGGAGGAGAGGGAACGGCCTCAGGCTGGGCCAGGGGAGGCTCAGGGTGGACAGCAGCAGGAATTTCCTCATGGAAAGGGTGCTCAGGCCTTGGAAGTGCCCAGGGAGGTTTGGAGTCCCCATCCCTGGGGGGATTTCAGAGCCCTGTGGATGTGGCACTTGGGGACACGGGGCAGTTTGCCCTTGGCAGGGCTGGGGATGCTTGGAATGATCTCGGAGTTCTCCCATCCCCAGCCGCTCCCTGGCTCCGTTTCCTTGCGGAATTGCAGATTCCGGGAGCCCCGCGGTCAGCGCTGCCCTTTGGAGCTGATCCCGGATCCAGAGCGGGCTGGCAGCGATAACGATTGCGGAGATAAAGCCAAGGTCGCTCGGGGCTGGGGGCGCCGGGGGCGCTCGGAGCCGGCTCCGGAATCCTCTCCCTCAGATTAGTGGGATAAGAAGTGTCTGGACCTTCAAATGCCGGCGAAATTGTTTGGAGGATTAGGGATCAATTCCGCGGGGAGAGCAAACAGAGCGAGCCGGGGATGGAGCAGGGAGGGACGGCGGAGGAGAAGCAAAGAGCAGGGCAGGGATGGGATTTCCAGCTAAGCAGGAATTTAAAAATACACCCGGAAAAATAAAAATTCCCGGGTTTTTGGCACCCAGGGGATGCTGCTGCTCTGCCTTGAGGATGCAGAGCTGAGCATTCCCTGTTTTCTCCTCACCTGCAAATGGAATTTGGGATTTTGGGGCTCATTCAGCGCTGATCCCGTTTGGTGAATCCCAAATCTCCTGCAGGAAAAGGGATGGGAAAGGGATGGGAAAGAAGGGATGGGAAAGGGATGGAGGAAAAGGGATGGAAAAAAAGGGGATGGGAAAGGGATGGGAAAAAGGGGATGGGAAAGGGATGGGAAATGCATGGAAAAGAGATGGGAAAGGGATGGAAAGGGGATGGAAAAGGGGTGGAAAAGAAGGGATGGAAAAGAGATGGAAAAGGGATGGAAAGGGGATGGAAAAGGGGTGGAAAAGAAGGGATGGGAAAGGGATGGAAAGGGGATGGAAAAGGGGCTCAGAGCAGAGCAGAGCCTGCCTCTGGCCATGTCCAGAGGGTGAAAAGTGGAGCAGAAAAGAGCAGGAAAAGGGAATTTTATCGTTTCCTTTTGTTTTATCTCAGAGCTGTTGCTGAAATCGAGGTGTCCCTGCTGCCTCGGGAATGCCAGCTGGGGACAGGGACAGGGGGAAGAGGGGACAGGGACAGGAGGGGACAGGGACAGGGAGATGAAGGCACAGGGACAGCTCCCTCAGCACATCCTGCTCCCCCCACATCCCTACCATCCCTGGGGGTTCGGGATTTGCTGCTGAGGTGACCCCAAGCTCCGGGACCCCCCAGCTCTGCAGGGACACCCCCGGAGCTGCGGGATCTTTATCCCAACCCAGCCTTCACTCGGGGCCCTTTTCATCTGCCCAGCTCTAAAAGGACAAACAAACCCACAAATCCAGACCCTGCACTGCCCAAAGCTCTCCGAGGCCTCTCCCCTTCCCCAGAGGTGCCACCCCAGAGATCCCCGTGGATCTGGAGCTGTCCCCAGTCCCCATCTCTCAGGGAAGCCCTCCCAGCCTCATCCCGAGCCAGGGAATCGCTGCAGCCCCAGTGTTGACACACGGAATGTTTGGTAACAACAGAGGGGAGAGAATCTGTTTATCTCCAAGCCCATTTGGAGTGACATAAGACTATCACTTTTTTGGTTAAATCCCAGAAAGAATATCAATTCTTGGGCTGATATCAACCCCACCAGATCCATCCCGGCTGACAACTTGTGTTTCCCTGCTTCGGGGAACGAGGGGGGGCTGATTCCACACCCAAAAATGAGATTTCTTTCCAATTTTTTGGAGGGGTGGGGGAGCAACTCCCCCCAGGCACGGTGTGAGCTCATCCAGAAACTGGGTTTGGGTAGGGATGGCTCCAGGGGGGGCTCCTGTGAGGAGATCCTGGAAGCTGTGACCCCATGGAAGTCCCTGAGTGAGGTTTGACCCTATGGAAAGGCCCTGAACAAGATTTGACCCCATGGAAGCCCCTGGAGGAGGTTTTACCCCATGGGAAGGCCCTGTGGAGTCAGGCACAGGGATTCAGCAGGACTCAGGGCTTTAAATCCTCTCTTTTCCCAGTTTCCAGACCCCAGTTCTCCCAGTGCCTCTCCTGGGATGGATCTCCTTCCCGAGGGTCCCAGCTCAGCACCCTGAGCCCACATCTCCCTGTGAGCCATCCAGGCTTAACCTGAGCCCCAGACGGGTGCTGAGCTCCACAGGGGCTCCATCCAGCTGCAGGGAAAATAAACCAGGATTAGAGCTGAGGAAACTCTTCCGAGGCAGCAGCAGAGTCATTGACAGCGGCTTAAGGGGAGTTAATGTCCTTGGAGGAAAAGCCTTGAATGGGAGAGAAGAGGGAGCTGGGAAGGAAAAGGCTGAGTGGGGAAAGGTGGGAGGGGTGGGGAAAGGAGCGGCAGGGGAAGGTCTGGGCAGGGAAAACACCAGAGCTCCCTGAGCCCAGGAGCACCCGGGGCTGGGCTGTGTGTGTGGTACAAAAGGAGGGAGGGAGACACCTCTCCCTTTCCCTTTCCTTTCCTTTTTCCTTTCCTTTTCTTTTCCTTTCCTTTTTCCTTTCCTTTCCTTTCCTTTCCTTTCCTTTCCTTTCCTTTCCTTTCCTTTCCTTTCCTTTCCTTTTTCCTTTCCTTTTTCCTTTCCTTTCCTTTCCTCTCCTTTTTCCTTTCCTTTCTTTTCCTTTCCCTTTCCTTTCCTTTTCCTTTCCTTTCCTTTCCTTTCCTTTCCTTTCCTTTCCTTTCCCTTTCCTTTCCTTTCCTTTCATTTCCTTTCCTTTCCTTTCCTGTCCTGTCCTCTCCTCTCCTCTCCTCTCCTCTCCTCTCCTCTCCTCTCCTCTCCTCTCCTCTCCTCTCCTCTCCTCTCCTCTCCGTCTCTGCCCTCCTCCGCTGCTGATTTTCCCCAAATCCTCAGGAATTCAGCACCAACCCGACCCTCCCGCAGTGCAGGGAGAGCAGCAGGGGAGCCGAGAGAATCCTGGAATTGTTCAGGTTGGAAAATCCCTCTTGAGCCCATCCCCAGCACTGCCAGGGCCACCACTGCCCCGTGTCCCCAAGTGCCACATGCACAGGGCTTCGAAATCCCTGCAGGGATGGGGACAGCCCTTTCCAGAAGGAATTTCCCCAATATCCCCCCTGGCTCCAGCCTCCTGCTCGCTCCAATCCCAGCCTCACTCCGAGGACGCTCAGGGCACGACCCAAGACACAAAAATCCCGAGAGAATCCCAGACCCCTCGCGTGCCCCCATCACCTGAGGCAGCAGCAGCACCTGGGGAGGAACGCAAAGTTCCTGCAGTGCTCCCACTGCAGCACCCGGGGGCTGGCAGGGCAGGTGGAGAAGCTGCTGGAGGAGTTGGACTCCCTCTTCTTCGCCCTCCTCCTCCTCCTCCTCCTCCTCCTCCTCCTCCTCCTCCTCCTCCTCCTGCTGCTGCTGCAGATACACAGAAATGTCACTCGGTGTCCAGGCGCCGTCAGCACAGACGCTGTTGTCAATGAATCAGAAGTGTCTAGGAACAGCTTGAACAACTTTTATTTCTTTTTTTCTTTTTTTTTTTTTTTTTTTTTTAAAGTGCTTAAAACGTAAATAACAAGCTCTTTATAAACATTGGTCGCAACTCTTAAAACATGAGACACACGGAACCCACTTCCTGCGGACGTGAAGAACAGGGGGAACCAACAACTCCCAAAACCCCACCCGGGGATGCTTTCCCAGGTTTTCAACCCCAAACACGGCGGTTCCTTCCCAGCCGAGGCTGAGTCTACGTCACTCAGGAGGATCCACATCCCTTCAGCTTTGTTCCAGTTGGAGGAGAAACCTTGGTGGTTCTTCTGGCCCTCGTGTGGGGCCAGCAGGACCAGGCAAGGGGAAAAGAAATCGTTGGGCAAAGTTGTCGAGAAGCACAAACCCAAGTGTGGGCTGTCAGCTCCTGCTGCAGCCCCGTGGAAAAACAAACGGCAGGAGAAAGGAGAACGCCGGGAATTGTTCTGGCTGTGTTTCAAACGGAGCAGGGAGAAGCTGCTGCTGGCCCAGCACAGAGGGACAGAGCTCAGGACACAGAGCAGGAATGCTGCCCCTGCCCCTGGGCTCCCCAGGAATCACCAGACAGGGACACTCAGTCACGGAACACGGGGATAAACCCCAGATGGGCAACTCGAGAACGTTTTCCCCATTCTGCTCCTCATCCCCTCCCTCTCTGAGGAGGCATTTAGGACCCCAAACCATTCCCTTGGGAACGTCGGGGTTTAACAGCGACGCTGCAGACCCCGCTCAGCGCTGCTGGGCAGCTCCTGTGCACAGGATGAACACCGAGGGGTGAGGGGGAACCCCCGAATTTCAGCACAGCGGGGCAGGGAAACAGAGAACAGGGACAGGAGCAGCTCTGGGACCTTTCCCAAACGCAGGAGGCACCTCTGGGCTGGACACACACGGAACACCCAGCACTGCTCGGCTCAAGCACCCAGGGACACCAGGGGACACTGAGGGACACCAGGGGACACCGAGGGACACCAGGGGACACCGAGGGACCATCTCTTTGGCTCCTGGAGATGGGAAAGGCAGCAAACACGAGATGAGGGGACAGGGATTCCTGGAAAGGTTGGAGATGTGAAAGCACCCATTGCTGGAAAGGCAAGAAATGAGGGAACAGGACAGGAATTGCATGAGGGAACAGAACAAGTATTGCTGGAAACAAGAGAGATGGAAGCACCTATTGCTGGAAAGGCAGGAAAGAGGGAACAGGTATTGCTGGAAAGGCAGGAGGTGAGGGAATAGAACAGGAATTGTTGGAAAGGCAAGAAATGAGGGAATAGAACAAGTATTGCTGGAAGCAGATGTGGAAACATCTATCGCTAAAAAGGCAGGAGGTGAGGGAACAGAACAGGAATTGCATGAGGGAACAGAACAGGAATTGCTGGAAAGGCAGGAAAGGAGGGAATAGAACAGGTATTGCTGGAAAGGCAGGAAATGTGGAAGCACCTATTGCTGGAAAGACAGGAAAGGAGGGAGCAGGCATTGCTGGAAAGGCAGATGTGGAAGCACCTATTGCTGAAAAGGCAGAAGGTGAGGAGCAGAACAGGAATTCTGGAAAGGCAGGAAATGTGGAAGCACCTATTGCTAAAAAGTCTGGAGATGAGGGAATAGAACAGGAATTGCTGCAAAGGCAGATGTGGAAGCACCTGTGGCTGGCAGGGCTGCACACCTGGCACAGCCTGCTGAGCTCTGAGAGTAACTTTGTATATTCAAGTGCAAAAACATTGAGGCTTTGGAGCAAAACAAGGCAGAGCTGACTAAGGCAGAGGGGGCTGAGGGAGGCGGTGAGACACGATGGGAGAGGAGGGAGAGGTGGGCAGGAGGTGCCAGGGATCCACACAAACATTGGCACTCGTGTGGGGAGCACTGCCACCCCTCCCTGCGGGGACACAGCCCCGGGAGCAGCACGTGTGTGTGGAGTGGGAGCTGCTGGCTCTGCACCTTCCCCGTTAATGCCCTCCTGAGGAATTCCTCTCCCTTTTCCCAGCCCGAACTCCCTGGTGCTGCTCTCCCAGGGCTGCATTCCCACAGCTCTCAGCTCCCAGGGACAGAGGAGGGCACACAGAGGGGTTTGGGCTGCCAGGCTATGGGGTCTGACCCTGCAGGCACGGAGAGGTTCCTGGCACCCATTCCTTGGACACTCCCAGGAGCAGGAACAGCAACACGGGAGGAGCAGGGCAAAGCCTCAGGTGCTCCCCACGAGGGGAGGGCAGAGGCAGCAAGGAGCAGGAGGTTCATGGCTTGGTGTCCTCCCAGGGGACAAATCCTCCTCACGCAGTGCTCCAAGGGCTGGCCAGGACCACAGCTCCTTCTCTGCCCCAGAACTGTCTGTGTCCTGCTGGATTTTATCCTGGAATCCTCATCTGCCTTTCCCTGCTGTGGCAGCTCCTGAGCTCTGCCCCCACCTCCCCTGAGCTCCCAGAAGGACCCAGAGCACCTGCACGGGTGGTGGGATAACAATGAACTCACTTTTCTTGGGATGAGCAGGGAAACAGGAGAAACCTGCCCCAGGCAGTGTGTGAGACTGAGAGTTGGATTTCAGAGCCTTTTTGGGGTAGGAAATTGCTACTGGCCTATGGCAAAAGGCACCATTTCTCAAAGTCATGGCGTGTATTGAAGCAAGGAAGGAGGAGAGCAGGGAGGACTGAAAAGAGCCCAGAAGAGGGAGAGGATGCCTCTCATGTTGAAATCCCACTCCAACTGCCCCTCTGCCAGCACGGGCACCTTCTCCAGCCAAAATCCTGGCAGGGTGAGGGAGGAACAACACCCTTCCCATCCCCTTCCTCAGCACCTCCAAATCAATCCTTCAGCCACGTGATTCAGAGCCTTTGGGTGCTCACTGAGGGGTCAGCAGGGGACAGAGCTGCCCCACGGCCCCTGGGGCTGGGCCCAAGCTGATCCAGGTGTGGGTGTGAGCAGGGGGAGCAGCTGGGCACTGGCACTGCCATGGAAAGCTGATCCAGGTGTGGATGGGGGCACTGGCACTGCCCTGAGCTGATCCAGGTGTGCATGGGGGCACTGGCACTGCCATGGAGAGCTGATCCAGGTGTGGATGGGGGCACTGGCACTGCCATGGAGAGCTGATCCAGGTGTGGATGGGGGCACTGGCACTGCCATGGAGAGCTGATCCAGGTGTGGATGGGGGCACTGGCACTGCCCTGAGCTGATCCAGGTGTGGATGGGGGCACTGGCACTGCCATGGAGAGCTGATCCAGGTGTGGATGGGGGCACTGGCACTGCCCTGGCTGCATGGGGGAGAGCCCTGACATCCAGGGTGTGGATGGGGGCACGGGCACTGCCCTGGAGAGCTGATGCCAGGTGTGGAATGGGGCCGGGCCACTGGCAATGGAAGTTTGATCAGTGTGGATGGGGGACTGGCACTGCCATGGAGAGCTGATCCAGGTGTGGATGGGGGCACTGGCACTGCCCTGACTGATCGAGGTGTGGATGGGGGCACTGGCACTGCCAGGAGAGCTGATCAGGTGTGGATGAGGGCACTGGCACTGCCCTGAGCTGATCCAGGTGTGGATGGGGGCACTGGCACTGCCATGGAGAGCTGATCCAGGTGTGGATGGGGGCACTGGCACTGCCCTGAGCTGATCCAGGTGTGGATGGGGGCACTGGCACTGCCATGGAGAGCTGATCAGGTGTGGATGGGGGCACTGGCACTGCCATGGAGAGCTGATCAGGTGTGGGTGTGATCAGGCTCGGCACTGGCACTGCCCTGGCTGGGAGGGGGCTGTGAGGATTGGGGGCTGTGCCAGGAGTGTTTGGGGTTCCTGACCCCACAGGGACCCTGCAGAGCTCAGACCCCCCAGGCCTTGCTCCAGGGGCACTTTCCTGCTGCTCTGGGACACACGGGGCAGAGCCAGGGTGGGGCAGCCATTCCTGGGAATACTGAGTGGGATTCAGTGTGGATCCTGCCCTCCTCAGCCCCTCTCCAGGGGGGGATGCAGAGGATGTCCTGCAGCACTCCTGGGGCACGATCCCATGTTCCCTTTGCCATATTCCCAGTCCAGGCAGTGTCACTGGTGCTGTGACAGAGCCAGCACGGCCCAGCCAGGCTCTGACACCACCCCAGGCTGTCTCTTTGTGGAGCATCACCCTGTGGCCAGGGAGTGGCACAAACTGGAGTTGGCCCTTCACCCTTCACTGGGGTAACTGGGCCAGGCAGGAACAGGTGTCCCACAGGCTCTGGGGGAGCCTCACTGGGTCTGAGTGTCCCCAGTGTCACCCACCAGCCTCACCAGGGGACACCACCTCAGGGGAGGGAGGAGGAGGAGTGTGGGCAGAGGAGCAGCAGCAGCAGGATGATGGTTTGCAGCTCTCAGATGTCCACGGGTCACTTAAAGCTGTGGCAGGAGGAGTGCCCGGGAGGTGGCACTTGGTCACAGTGAGGTGCCAGCCTTGTGGGGAGGGCTCTGCTCCTCCCCATGGGGTGCTGGCAGCCCAGCACCCCACAGCTCCCTGGAGCCAGGCTGGGCAAGCTGGGGCTGGCAAGGAGCAGGAAACCCTTCCTGCTAACTGGGAGGAGAAGCCACTGGAGGCGTCAGGAGAGAGAGCAGGGGGTGCAGGGGGGTTGGCAGCGTGGCTCTGGGCACGGCTCTGCTGGGGACTGCTCTGGGCAGGGCTCAGTGGGGCTGGGCCCCGCCCAGGGGGATCTGCAGCAGCGTGGGGGACTGCTCCATGATGCGCACCAGCAGCTGGTCGATGTAGTTCTCCAGTTCGTGGATGTGCTCCTCCTTCTTGCTCAGCTCGCCCTCCTTCTGCAGCAGCAGCTGGATCAGCTCGTCGTGGGTCAGGTGGTAATACCTGGCTGACTGGTCCTGCAGGGCGGGGTCCTGGGGGAACAACAGCGACATTCAGGGGCTGCAATTAAAGCACTCCCACTTCCCATGGCTGTCATTCCAAACTGGAGAGGCAGGGGAGCCACAGAGGCCCGGTGTGCTCATAAAGCACCAGCTGAGCTCCCTGCAGCACCCACAGGGCTTCTGAGACCTGTCCTTCTTCACCACCCAGGTGAACCCCAGCAGTGAAGATGGGGAGGCAAACGGAGTGGGAGTGGACAAAGGATGGAGGAGTCACCCTCAGAACACCCCCTGTGTCCTCAGAGGAGTCACAGGTGCTTTGCTGTGCAGTGTTTGGAGCACATCCAAGTCAGCAAAGCTCCAGGAAGGACCTTCCCTCCGCCAGGATTAGCAACCCCTCAGAGCATCAGTCAGGCAGCTCCACCTTCCACATCCTGTGGGGACCAGGGCTAGGAATAACCTGGGACAGTGGGAGGTGCCCCAGGCCATGGCAGGGGTGGCACTGGACAGGCTCTGAGGTCCCTTCCAACCCAACCCAACCCAACCCATTCCATGGTTCTACAAGCAGGGATCCCCTCACACCCTGCACAGCAACACCCCCAAACCAAAGCAGGGAGAACAATGGGGTGAGGAGGGGCAGAGCCCTTGGGCTCATGGATCAAGGGAGGCAGAGCAAGCAGGGGCCTGGATCCACTCCATCCGCACAGCAAGACCCCACAGCCACCCTGCCCCTGCCACCAGCACACCCAGAGCAGCCTTGGCACAGCCTCACCTCGGGCCAGGCTCCTACCTTTAACTTGGGGTCACTCCTGTCCGGGTGGGAGGCCGGGGCCACGGGCTGGACGCTGCTCGTGGTCACTGTCTTCAGCCTCTCCAGGCCATTGCTCAGCGCCGAGCTCAGGCTGGCCCTGGGCTGCTGCTTCCTGTCACTGGAGCCCTCCTGCACAGCACTCAGGGGCTTCACGGGGTGGGGGCTGCGGGGAACAACGGGGGACAGTCAGCACCCCAGCTGTGCCCCTGCCTCGGGGCACAGGGATGGCACCACCCCGGTGTCTGAGCTGCCCAGAGCTCTCAGGACACTGAGGGACAGCTGAGCCCTGCTGTCTGAGCTGCCCAGAGCTCTCAGGACACTGAGGGACAGCTGAGTCCCTGTGTCTGAGCTGCCCAGAGCTCTCAGGACACTGAGGGACAGCTGAGCCCTGCTGTCTGAGCTGCCCAGAGCTCTCAGGACACTGAGGGACAGCTGAAGCCCGGTGTCTGAGCTGCCCAGAGCTCTCAGGACACTCAGGTCCAGCTGAAGCCCGGTGTCTGTGCTGCCCAGAGCCCTCAGGACACTCAGGTCCAGCAGAACCCCAGTGTCTGTGCTGCCCAGAGCTCTCAGGACACTGAGGGACAGCTGAGCCCCGGTGTCTGAGCTGCCCAGAGCTCTCAGGACACTCAGGTCCAGCTGACCCCGGTGTCTGAGCTGCCCAGAGCTCTCAGGACACTCAGGTCCAGCAGAACCCTGGTGTCTGAGCTGCCCAGAGCTCTCAGGACACTGAGGGACAACTGAGCCCCGGTGTCTGTGCTGCCCAGAGCTCTCAGGACCTCAGGTCCAGCTTGAACCCCGGTGCTGTGCTGCCCAGAGCTCTCAGGACACTCAGGTCCAGCTGACCCCGGTGTCTGTGCTGCCCAGAGCTCTCAGGACACTCAGGTCCAGCAGAACCCCGGTGTCTGAGCTGCCCAGAGCTCTCAGGACACTGAGGGACAACTGAGCCCCGGTGTCTGTGCTGCCCAGAGCTCTCAGGACACTCAGGTCCAGCTGAGCCCCGGTGTCTGTGCTGCCCAGAGCTCTCAGGACACTCAGGTCCAGCTGAGCCCCGGTGTCTGAGCTGCCCAGAGCTCTCAGGACACTCAGGTCCAGCTGAACCCCGGTGTCTGTGCTGCCCAGAGCTCTCCTGCTCCAAGGAGAGCCAGCAGGGCAGGGCAGAGCCCATGGAGATAAGGAGCCCCAGCACAGGTGTTTGGCTGAGATACTGAACGTGCCCCGTGCCCACACCTGCTCTGCCCATCCTCACTGGGAATGCTGTGGGTCACAACTGGAGCAGCTGGGAAGGTCAAACCCAGCTCCAGTGTGATCAGAGATTGCTGCATCCACTGCTCAGAGCAGCTTTTTGCTGCCCAGGAACTCCCAAATCAGAGTCTGGGGTCACCACTGTTGCTCCAGCCCAAGAGCTGGATGTCACCTGCCTGGAAGCCACCGCAGAATTTGTCCCCCTCACCATGAGAGTGAGGAGTCAGTTAAGGGGGAATTTCATTTTCATTTGGTTTTGCCTCATTCTTCACCCAGAAGGTTCTTTCTGGGCTTGAACAAAGTCCAGCTCCTTCTCAGCGTGATGGAAAGAGAAGTGACCTGATGCTCCCTCCCTGCGAGGAGCAGGCACAGCTGTGCACCATCCATGGATGGAGACATCCAAACATCCTCCCATTGGAATGGAAACATCCAAACCTCCATCCATTGGGATGGAGACATCCAAACATCCATCCATGGAATGGAGACATCCAAACATCCTCCCATTGGAATGGAAACATCCAAACCTCCATCCATTGGAATGGAAACATCCAAACCTCCATCCATTGGGATGGAGACATCCAAACCTCCATCCATGGGGATGGAAACATCCAAACATCCATCCATTGGGATGGAGACATCCAAACCTCCTTCCATTGGAATGGAGACATCCAAACCTCCATCCATTGGGATGGAAACACCCAAACCTCCATCCATTGGGATGGAAACACCCAAACCTCCATGCACTGGGATGGAAACACCCAAACCTCCATCCATTGGGATGGAGACATCCAAACATCCATCCATGGATGGAGACATCCAAACCTCCATCCATTGGGATGGAAACACCCAAACCTTCACCTGGGAGCTCTCCAAGGCCTCTCACAGGTGACAACCCCACCAGCTGTGTGTCCCAGCAGTGTTGTTTCCTTGTGCCTCATCCATGGTGATGGGATCAGGACATGCCAAGAAACTGGAAATCCTCTTCAACCACGATGATGCCTCCTGCTGTCCATGTGCTGGGAGGGGACAGCACTGGCAGCCACCAAGCCAAAGGATCAGCTCCTCCCGAGGGGCAGCACAGGGACACCTCTGAGCTCTGCTCCCTGGGACCAGGGACAGGAGCCAGGGAGGGGCTGGAGCTGGGCCAGGGCAGGCTCAGGCTGGAGATCAGGGCAAGGCTCTTCCCCCAGAGGGTGCTGGGCACTGCCCAGGCTGCCCAGGGAATGGACACATTCCCAACTCTGCCAGAGCTCAGGCTGGGATGCCCAGGATGGGATTGCTGGGGGTCTGTGCAGGACCAGGAGCTGCACTGGATGATCCCTGTGCTTCCTCCCAGCTCAGGATACTCTGTGATTCTCTGACCCCTCGGCAGAGCTGTCCAAGCGCACAGACAGAGCCCAGGGTTCCTGGGCAGCTGGAAAGGGTGGAGAGGGATCCCACAGCCCTAAGGGGAGTCGGTGACAGGGCCAGGGGCTGGAGGAGTTGCTGTTCTGCACGTGAGGCTCCAGCACTGCCCACTGGGACCAAACCCTGACCAGGAGCTACAACCAGCAGGACACCACAGGACAGGGGTGAGGAGAGGCTGGGGGAGCCACCAGGGCTGCTCGTCACAGCCAGGCCTGAGCCCCAAATGTCACTGTCACCTCATGCACCCCTAGAGCCAGAGCAGAGGCTACGGCCAGAGCGTGGCTGGGAACCTGCCTGGGACCAGGGAAAGCCAGGGGGAATGCTTGGATGAGTTTGAAAGCACGGGGATATTCCCACCCAGGTGTGGTCCAAGCAGCTGCCAGCCCCGTGGCCAGTGGGAACAGTCTCTGCTGCAGGGCTGGGAAAGGTCTTTTGAGAATAAATCATCACCCCACTGCTTCCCACCGAGGGTGGTGTGTGCAGGGCTCGGCCGAGCAGAGCAGGGCTCTGCCTCCTCTGTGTGTCCCTGGGAGGATCCAAGAGCTGGGGACATTCCTTCACCTGTGTTTGTCCTGGGATGGTGGCACTAGGTCCTTCCAGGGGAGCTTCACATCTCACAGCCAGGCCTGAAGTCCTGGTGGATCTGTCGAAAAGCTGGACCAGCTTCCACTCCTGGTCCATGAACGTGAGCTTGAGTGTGGAATCAGCTGCTCACGGTTCCTAATCCAGAACTGCATCCCAAGTGGAGCTGAGTTCTGATGGAGCTTAAGGCCAAGGTGCAACATCTCAGGGTGACCCTGTCCCCCTCTCCGAGCCAGCCTGGCCCTGTCCCAGCTCTCACTGATGCTCCCAAGGTCACTGCAGAGCACAGGGAGAAACCAGGGGCATCTCCCTCAGCAACCCCCAAAGGAAGCCTTGGTGACCCCATGAAAATGCTCCTCGTGGAGAACAAGCCAGCAGAGGACAAAGCCAAGGGAATCCCTCTCAACCCCTCTCCCATGGCCCGGCTGCTGTGCCTGGAGCACACACAGCACCCAGGGCCAGCTCTCCATGGAGAAAGAATCAGGAGGAGGAATGGGAATGAGCTCGGGATCAGCTGTCCCGGGTGTGGCCCTGGCTGTGCCAAGCCACGCTCTGAGGGGATCACGAGGATCACCGAGATGAGGGGACCCAGGCTGGCAGCTCTGCTCCAGGAGACAGCGACCATGGAGGGGACACAGCCTGTGCCACCACCTCAGCACCTGGGACATCCCCAATCCTGTCACCTGAAAGTGCCACGAGCTGCAGGGCCAGCCTCACATCCAGTGCACGGGCAGGAGCTGCACAGCTGCTGGAATCCAATGCATGGGCAGGAGCTGCACAGCTGCTGGATTCCAATGCACGGGCAGGAGCTGCATGGCTGCTGGATTCCAATGCATGGGCAGGAGCTGCACAGCTGCTGGATTCCAATGCACGGGCAGGAGCTGCACAGCTGCTGGATTCCAATGCAAGAGCAGGAGCTGCACAGCTGCTGGATTCCAATGCATGGGCAGGAGCTGCACAGCTGCTGAGCTCCTCCAGGCACTGGAGCCCCCAATGCAGTCCCAGGCCATCCTTGGGGTCCCTCCTGTCCCAGGGAGGTGACACCTTCGCAGCAGTGGAGGCACCATCCCGCCCTGTCCCCAGGAGCTGCAGCTGATGCTGCCTTGCCCCAGCAGCCACTCAGGATGACCAAAGAGCCCTGTGGCCACTTGGGAAGGGGCCATGGGACTCCACTCCCAGTTCCCAGCTCTCCTGAGGGGGCACTGAGCCCCTCACCCCAAACTCTGACCATTCCACACCTGCAGACTCTTCTGTCCCAGCCAGGACTCAATCCATGCCCATTCCAAGGCTCAAGTCTTTCCTTTTTCCACCTTTTTTCTACCAGCCTTCCCTCACCTCTGTGCCTCTGGCCATCCCAGCAGGAGATGATCCTGGGAAGGGAAGCATCACCATGGGGATTGGGAAAAGGTCCCTTGCAGCTTTCCTCCCTCACCCTGGACAGTTACCACATCTCCCCAGTCTTATAAAACAGCTCAGAGCCTCAGAGCTTTCCCCAGAGGCCTTGGGAGCTCTTCAGGGGTTCTTCAGTCACAGCAAGCACCCAAAGCGTGCTGGAGGAACCCGAGCAAGGCAGTTCCAGGATCTTCTGGCCGTGTGTCACGACAGAAGCCAGCGCTGATACCACAGCCAGCTCCTGGATCCCAGCCCATGCCAGGAGCCAGCCGGGCCTGGATGGATGCACAGGCAGGGCTGGGGATGAGCACGAGCAGGAACTCCCAACACACAGTCCTGTCCTTCCCTCCCTCCCTCAGTCATCCCTCTGGGATCACAGGACACTTCTCTTTCCATGAAACACAACAAAATTCAGGTTTCTGTGCAGTATCTGAAAATTTTGGAGAAGTTTTTTTTTGCTGGAGGATGAATAATGCAATTTAAAATTATTGTAGGATCTGGCCTAAAGAAGAAAAAACATTATCTGACAGACCCAGCCAGGTGCTGGTCTCTGCTCCTGAGATCATTTTGCACCTCATGCCCAACCCAAGGAGGGATTCCCGTGTGGAAGGGCTGGAGCTCAGTGAGCTCTGCTGGCCCCATCCTCCCTCCCCTCCTCTCCCCAGGCCCATGACCAATCTTACTCCAGGGCCAGGTGGGATTTCACCATTCCAGCGCCCCCAGGAAGCTCCATTTGTGAGGCTGATCAGTAAATCCCTGCTGGAGCCTGGTCCTTGGGCAGGCAGAGCCCAGGGGAAGGAGCACCAGGAAGATGAGATGGACTGAGGGACACAGAGCCAGGCTCCATGCCCTGAACTCACCAGCTTTGCTCCATGGCATTTGTAAAACCCACGATTGACCTGAGGGGAGGAACAGCCCCTTCCTTCCACCCTTCCCATTCCCATCAGCCCCAAGGCTCAATCTCATTGCTTCATCACCAGTGGGCATCTTGGCAGGAGGGAGGGGAGAAGGACGTTTGGCTCTGGGGAAAAAACTCTCTTTTTTGGCTATGGAGAGAAGGAGGTTTTTAGTACCCAGTGGGCACTTGAAAGGAAAGCAACCAAAGCTGAATGGATGGCAAGGGCAGGGGCAGCAGCTGGCACATGCCATGGGGGAGCTCAGGAGAGCAGAAACAGCCACAAGCTCTCCCGGCAGGCACGGGAAAGGCATTGGTTCTGCAAGCACCGGGGAGATGATGGAGCCAAAACCAGCACTGAGTGAAATGTGGGTGCAGTTCTGCTGGGGCTGATTTCCAGGCTGTGGGTGCATCAAACCCTGGCCAGGGGACACACAGGACACCAGTGGCCATTCCCCCAGGGATCCCAGAGAGCCAAGGCTCCCAGCAGCTCGGGCTGGGCTCTCTGGGAGCAGGAGAAGGTGAGGGAAGCGGAGCTCATGGAGCGAGCCCAGCTGGGTGGAGCCCTCCTAGGAGCAGGAGGCACCAGGGCTCACCTGTCCCACACACATCCACCCTTCTCCTCCCCCGCAGTGCTCACCTGGTCGTCTGCTGGCCAAGGGGCTTCTCAGCCGGCCGTGTCTCCCTGGGCAGAACCAGGAGCGCTGAAGCTTGTGCGTCCCCGGGCTGCGGGCACGGGCAGGGCCGGGCGGCGGCGCGGCGGGCGGGGACCCCCGCGGGGGCCCGGGGGGAGCCACACTGCTCGGGGTTAGTGGCAGCCACGAGGAAAGGGGTGGAGAAGGCCAGGGGCTGGCTGGCATGCAGGGGGGGAGGCCGGCCGGGAGCGTTAGTGGGCTGCAAGCCGTGCCCGGGGGTTTCCTCCTGCTCAAGCTTTTCGGGCAGCACAGCTTGGACAGGGAGAGGGGCTGGGGGCTTCTCCACGAAGGGATTGCTCGGGGAGTTGGGGCTCAGCGCCAGGGTAAAGGGGTTTCTCAGGGCTGCAGCTCTCTGCCTGTGCCTCTCCTCTGCCCTGTCTGGCTTCCAGAAATCGGCTTTCTTGAAGTCTATCCTGCTCTCTGCCGAGTGCCCCTCGGGCTCCTCGCTGCCCCGCTCTGCCTCCTCGGGAGGGGCACAGGGCTCCTCGGGCTGCTCTCCTGCGAGCCCCTCACCATCCTCACACGCCAGCTCCAGCCGGGACGGGCTCTCCCCATGCTCTGACCTTTGGGGTTGAGGGTGTGGATGCCCAGCTGCCTCCTGCGCCTCCAGAGCCGTCCAGAACATTTCCGACTGGCCCAGGTCTAGCTTGGAAGGTGGGTTTAGTCCTGGGACACTGAGCTCCTCGGGGAACAGCTCCTGTCTGGAGGCCATCTCCCACTTGGCACTGTCTGTGGCCCCCTGTGGCTGAGCGGATGAGCGGGGCTGGCTCCAGCTCTCCTCAGCACCCGACTGCTCCGGTCCATCCAGGGACAACTTGGATGTGCAAGTCTCAAACTGCTCGGCCACGTCTGTCGCGTTCATCTCTGACGGGTGCTCCCCCACAGAGGTGTCCCCTGTCCCCAGCTCGCTGGCTCCTGTCCCCAAGCCAGCTGCTGGGTCCACAGCTGGGAGCTCTCTCCTGGTTTCAGTGGTGTCCACTCCCGGAGTGGGCAGGCTGGGAGGAGCTGGCACGGAGGGCTCGCTGCTCCCACGGCTCCTCGGCAATTCCACGTCTGCTCTTGGGCCCTCTGAGTCTTCCCAGGGCTCCTGTTTGCTTTGCTGGGTGTCACCAGCCTCCCCCTCCTCGCTGTCCCCACCAGCGCTGGTGGCCGCAAACCACCTGGGGGGCTTGGGGGGTGGCACCACCGGGCCGGGCGGTGGCTCCTGGTGGCCCTGGGGCTCTGCCCACGGGGACAGCACCACGTGCCTCTCGCGGATGTCGGAGCTGAGCTTCAGGAGGCCGTCGCTGGCCTCGAGCCGCATGCTGGCCTGCAGCCGGAACACCGAGCTGCGGATGTCGAAGGTGCCCTCCTGGCCGTCCCCAGGCTCTGTGCCCGGCTCAGGGAACCTTCGCGCTGCCACGTCCCCGAGCACCCGCGGGGGCACGGCCACCACCGTGCTGCCAGGCACGGGCAGGGCCTCGGGGGCCAGCTCGGGGGGGAAGGAGCTCCTGGGTAGCACACAGGCAGCAGCACGGGACGAGCTCTGGGCCTCGAAGGTGCCCTCGCCCAGGAAGGGCGGCCGCGGGCCGAAGGTGCCCTCGGGAGCCGCGTGCTCCTCGGCCGCGCCGGGGCTGCTCTCGGAGGGCTCAGGAGCTGTCTCGGTGGCTATGGTCATCCAGCCGTTTGTCCCTGCACCGGCCGCCTCCTCCTCGCCACTGCCCCCTTCCTCCCTAGTGCTCTTTTCAGAGCTCAGTGCTGTCGAGGCCTCTTTGTCCCCGGGGTTGCCCGAGGCAAACGCGGCTGTCCAGACCATGGGCGTGCTGCTTTTCCTCCTCCTGGCCATGGACCCCGCGGACACGGGGCTCAGCACGTCCTCGATCACCGTAGCCTCCTGGGTGGTGCTCACCAGGTTGGCCCCCACGTCCAAACTGGAGAAATTTGTCCAAGAGCGGAGAGCCGCGGGGATTTCTGCGATGGGTGACTCGGCCTTTTCAAACACTTTGGAGCCCTTCTGGCCGGGTGGCTCGGCTGAGCTCTCCGTTGGGCTGGCTCTGTCGGGGTCATCAATGAAAGCCATGCCCTCTGCTGCCACCGAGGCAAAGAAGTTGTCCTTCTTCCTCTCTGGTTTGAGCCTGCTGGTGGCAAAGGCATCGAAGGTGTCGTCCCACTCGGAGGGCAGCGGTGGGACGGCGGGCTCGGTGTCGCTGTCGGTGGTGGCAGGAGGGAGCTGTCCCGCTGCTGGGGGAGTGGTTTCTGGCACGGGGACACCAACGCTCTGGGCTGGAGACTCCCCCTCGGGCTCTGCCTGCCTCGGGGAGGCAGAGGGACTGCAATCCTCAGAGGAATAAAAGCTCCCAGCGACCTCTGCTGCAGCATGCGGCCCAGGCGGGAAACTAGAGAGAAAGTGAGTAGGTGAAGGAGAATTTAGTACCTGGTCAGCGAGGAGCTCCTCAAAGAAGGGATTGCTCTGCAGGGAGTTGAGGAATGGGTTGGTGGGGGACAAGCAGCCGGCCTGGCTGTCTCCAGGAGCGGGAGGGAGGTTAGAGCTCGGCATGCTAGCGGGAAGGGCGGCAGGGCACGGGGCAGGGCAGCGGGCAGCAACATGAGAAGGAGCATCTGAGCTGGTTTCTACCTGAGGAGACACTTCCAGGCTGTGGAGGGAAGACAGAACAGTCCTCCTGGTTAATGCTGTGACAGAGCTGAAGCACACACCACACACACCACTGCACAACCAACCACTGCTCCAAGCAGCGCCATGACCGAACCCATGCCTGGCTCTTGTTAGGCACAGCAATGAGGATGGAGTCGAGGCGTGGGAAGGGCATGCACGACACACAGAGGGGCAGCCCTGCTCCTCTCCACATCCCCCTCTCTGCCTCAGCCAGCCCGGGAGCCCCAGGACTGGCTCGGTGACTTTGTCCCGGTGACTTTGTCCCGGTGCTGGTGGCTCCCAGGGCAGGTGGAGCACGAGGAGCCGCCCGGGCTCTTGGATCAGGGTTCCTTGAGCCAGTCAAGGCACACAGGAGTCTTTCCCAGTTCAGCCCAGTGCCTCCTCACTGGTTTGCCAGCATGACCAGGGTGGGAGCACACAGGGAGCTCCTGAGGGACAGGGCTGAGGGAGGCTGAGGAACAAGAGCCCAGCAGGGAGGAGCTCGTGGCCAGGACAGGGCCCTGTCCCTGCTCTGGACTCTGCCCAGCCTCCCACGTGCCCCTTGTCACATCACCTCAGCCTCAGATCCCAAAATGCCTGAAACCCCCCAAGCTGGAAGGGATTCAGCACGCCTGGAATTCAGAATCTCACCCCAGGTGAGGCTGACAGCTCCCTGCTGCCTGTCCAAGCAGCACTGAGGGGCCTTTCCTTGGGCTTTCATTGATCTTCCTTTGGGAACAACTCCAGCAATGTGGAGTCACCACCCCGAGGAGGCTCAGAGCTTTGCACATCACAAAGGGGGGGTGTGGGGTGGACACCCCAACTCCCTCCTCCTGAGCCCATCCCCTGGGCTCACCCTTGGGAGCAGCAATCCCACCCCATAACAGATCCCGTGGGATTGCTGCCTCCTGCTCCAGCCACAACTGCTGAGCTCCAGAGAGTTCCCTCTTGGCTGGGGAGGAATATGGGCATGGATCAGCCAGCTCTGGGCACACCAAGGTTTAAGAGGAAGGAATAAATTAATGGCTTTAAGAGGAAAGAATAAATTAATGGCTTTGCCAAGGTGCCCAGGGCATGTCCAGCCCTGGAGCTACACCCTGGGATTTCCCTCCCCAGCTGCTGGGAGGGACTGCAGGCAGCACTGCAAGATCCCAGAGCTGCTTGGACAACAATTTCCATGTTATTGTGGATCCACCAAACGCCTCAGACACATTTTAAAGCACAAAATGCCATCTTGAGGCAAAAGCTGACGCTGGTGATGGTGCAGCTGCTCGGCCCCAAAGCAGGGAGGGCGCTGGGCTGGCAGCACCTCAGCTCCCACCATGGGGACCCCCTGCTCCCACTCCTGGCAGCTCCACAGCCCCTTCCTGCATCCTCCTCTGAGCAGCTCCTTGGGAAGGTGCCCACTGAAGCCATCAGTGCCACCCAAATGCCAGTTTGGAGGCACAGAACACTCCCGGAGAGCGGCCGAGCGTGACCGGCTCCGCTCCAGCACCCAGGGGACAGCACCCAGACACCACTGCAGGGACCTGGCACCCCAGGAACCAGGGAAAGCCCGGAGCCCTCCATCCTCACGGAGAGCTGCAGCTCCCTCTGGGGCACACACAGCTCGTGGGTGCCCTCTCCTGCTGTCCCAGAGCAGCAGCGGTGGCTGTGCCCAGCCCTGCCCCGTGTCCTCTCCTGCTCACACCAGTCAGGACCAGTCAGGAATGCACCCACAGCTGCAGCCCAGCTCCTCACGGGGTTTGAGCTCTGGGTGAGCACAGAAAGTCCCCAGACGTTATGGGAGGAGCTGACGGACGCTGAGGCACAAACCACTGCAGAGTGGCAGCCTCTCTCTGCTTGGAGGAGAACATCTCCTGGCACTGCCAGCCTGGAGAGCGGCACAGGGCTGGAGCCTTCTCCCTAATCCCCCTCGAATTGCAGCTCCCCACAAGAGCAGAGCAGCTGCTCAGCATGTGACCACTCAGCTGGGGGAGTTCACAACATCCACAGACAGATTTTAGCAGGGCAAAATATGGCAAATTTTCCTTCCCAGCTGGCAAGGGAAGGTGACACGGGAAGGTGACACGGGAAGGTGACACGGGAAGGTGACACGGGAAGGTGACACGGTCCAACCAGCAGGATCTCAGGGTGGCTGCAAGGGGCACAGGGCCCTGCCACACCTCTGCCTGTCCTGCTCCTTGCTGGCACTGCTTCCATGCTTTGCTCCAGACCAAGATCCATCCTTAGTGCTGAGTAAGAGCAGCCAGGGCCTGATCCAGCTCTGCTGGCCTCCAGCTCCAAATGGCTGCAGAGCATTAATCAGCTGCAGGCTCCTAACGAGCCCTGCCTGCTAATGACCATCCCAGCTGCCAGGAGCTGAGTGGGTGAAGTTCCCTCCCCAGGGGTGGCTGATGCCAGGGCAGCTCCTTGCCCAGGCACCTGGAATTGCAGGAACAGCTTCCAGGCTTCCTCAAACCCCTGAGATGATCCTGTCTGCATTCTCCAAACCCCAGAATGGTTTGGGTTGGGAGGGACCTAAAGCTCATCCCATTGCACCCCATCCATGGACAGGGACACCCCCCACTGTCCCAGGCTGCTCCCAGCCCCAGTGTCCAACCTGGCCTTGGGCACTGCCAGGGATCCAGGGGCAGCCACAGCAAATCTGGGAATTCCAGCCCAGCCCCTCCCCACCCTCCCACACAGCAATTCCTTGCCAAGATCCCAGCCCAATCTCCCCTTTCCCAGTGGGAAGCCATTCCCTGTGTCCTGTCCCTCCATCCCCTGCAAAGTCCTGACGGGGCTCCTGGTGTGCTGCACCTGCTGGTATTGGATAAAGATACAAAGACACAACTCCAATCCATCTCTGTTGGATTCTGGTTTTCCTCCTTCAGCTCCTCTGTGGAAATTTCCTTTCTGCTTCTCAACCCCATTCCTGCTGTGAGCTGCTGGGGTTTCTTCAGGAGCTGCACAAACCCCTCCTGCCTGCAAACTCCAGGCAGCACAGTCATGGAATGTTGAGGTTGGAAAAGCCCTCTAAGACCACCCAGTCCAACCATCCCCAGCCCTGCCAGGGCCAGCACTGCCCTGTGTCCCCAAGTGCCACATCCACAGGGCTTTTAAAGCCCTCCAGGGATGGGGACTGGGCAGCTGTGCCAGGGCTGGACACCCCTTTCCAGGCAGGAATATTCCCAATGTCCAACCTAAACCTCCCTGCCACAACTCAAGGCCATTTGAGAACCTGTGACTTTCCACTGGGATTTCAAACCGCAGCGTCACCCTTCAACCCCATTCCTTGGGATGAGCATCCCTGCTTTGGCCACCAGCCTGGTGCTGGCAGGAGCCTTGCTCTGCCCCCAAAAAGCCCCTTTCCCAGTGTCCCTGAGGAAGGAACTCTCCCTGAGGAAGGAATTCTCCGCGAGGGAGGATGCTGGAAGTGCTGGCTGAAAGCAGAAGCGGAGCACGGCGGATTCCTCTAGAGGGAAACCTGTGCTTGCAGCAGCTTTGTGCAGCACTGAAACGCTGACTCACCCTCCTCCTCCTCCTCCTCCTCCCTCTCCTCCTTCCCCTCCCATTCCCAGCACAGCCAAAATAAATCCCGGGTACCTCCCTGCCCTCATTTATTTGTTTGGCAGCACTTCACAGACGCCTTTTGAGCCTCGCAGCAATAAAAAAAAAAAAAATTTAAAAAAGGAAATAAAATATTGCTGAGCAACCCCCTGATGGAAAAAAGTCTATTGGAAACAGCTTGTTCAATGCAGGGAGATTCTCCCTGCGGATCCCAGGCTGGATTTCAGGCTGAGGGCAGAGCTCTGCAGTCCCCAGCCCGGCTGCAGGAGGGTGGGGGACTCTGCACCAGCAGGAGAAAACAGCACATGCACTGGGAAAGCTGGAGTTTGGGAAGGGCAGGGATGAATCCAGCCCTGATGTGCTGGAGCTCGAGTGGAAAATCCTTCCTAGGGGGGCTGATCCAGGGATGTGCCCTGTGCTGCCATTCCCAACCTGCTTTTTGCCCCATTCTCCCACAGACAGGGCTCACTGGGGTGGAAAAGCAGCAGGATTGGGGGGATGGAGCATCCTGCAGCAGCTTCAGGCCTGGCAGGGATCAGGAATTCCCTCCCACCGGCATCAGCAGGGCTGGCACAGCAGGAATTGTGCAGGAAGGGGTTGGGAAGAGCAGCCTGGGACGTTTTTGCGCAGGGTGGGAGCACCAGAGGGAAGGAGCCAGGGAATGTATTTTAAATAGGAATTCCAGAGGTGGAAGGACTGGATTTCCCTGTGATAAATCACCTGTAATAATCTATAAATTACCTACAATAATTATCTGTGCAATAACTGCTTTGCTGTTCCCTCGGGCCTCACCCGTCCATCATCCCCATTAAAATGGGGACAAACCCTCCTTTGCAGACATTTGCCCTCAAAACCACGGGAATTAAATAAAACAGGAGGAATCTGGGCAGCAGGAACCCAGGGAGATGCAAACTTCAAGCCCAAATTTCCACTTTTAGGAGTGGGAGGGGAGCTGTGCTTTACCTGGACAGCTCCAGAGCACACCAGGAGGCAGCTCTGGCTCCGGCTCCCCATCCTGCCCCGTGTCCAGCCCTGGGAGATGCAGGTTCAGCAGCACAAAGATTCCATTTTCCAGCCCTGCAGGCTCCTCTCTCTGATCCCTCCCCACCCCTGGGGCTGCACTCTCCTGGATACAATCCCTGTGCCAGAGCTGAGATCCTGGGGGCTCCCATGGATTCACCACAGCATCCCTGTCATCCACAACCATGGCCTTCATCTCCCTCTTCCTCCAACTCTGCAGCTTCCCAGGCTCTGCTCTGGAAGTCCTGTCCCCTTTGGAGGGGCTGTCACAACATCCCTGCTCCATCCCACCACTGCCAGCCTGGCCAAGGACTCTGCTCCAGCCACTCCAAACCTTCCTCCCGTTCCCAGCATTTAGCAAAGGCACTTTTGAGGGGCAGGGAGGAACTGAGTCAATATTTGGCCTCACTGCTGGATCCGAGGGCTCTGGGAAGGGACTTGAACCTGAATATGGAGCTGATGCCCCTGTTTTGATAGGACACAGCAGAGTTTCCCTTTCCTCCTGAGATGCAGCCCCATTTTATCATCAGGATTCTCCACAGGAAGCAGGAGCTGCAGAGCTTTGATAACATTGGAGGAAACCCTGAGAAACATTTGAAGGATTGTTTTAGCCCCAGGCTTTGCCTCAAATAAACCTGCTGAGCTTCTTCCTCGCAAACAACCCTTAACCACCGAGCTCCAAAACAACAACCCCCAACCAGGCTTTTATGCAGCCTGCAAAGAGCAAACACCACCCTCCTACTGCTCCCATCCCAGCCACAATCAAAGCCTGCAGCTCCCGGGGATCAGCAAAGCCAGAGCCTTTGGGAGCTGCTTCCCCGAGAAGAATCAGGGAAAATGGGGTGGAAAGAAGGGCTGAGGGCAGAAATGGCCAGTTCTCTGCAGGACGGGTTTGCAGAGCCAGCTCCACACCGATGGCTCAGCAAAACCCACCCAGCACACAACAAAACCCTTTTTATAAAGCCCCAGTTAAACCCAGCCCAAAGGCAGCAGCTCCTTGGTTTGGGAAGGGTGTGTTCTGCAGAGCTGTGCCAGGCTGGGCTGTGCTGCAGGGGAGCCCAAACCATCCCTCTAATTACAGATTGTTTAACTAATTACAGCCGAGGTTTCTGGTCTTGCAAAGTGACTGATTTTGATGCTTTCTCACCACGTTCAGCTCTGGGTTAAACCTGGCCTATCCAAGGTGGGCAAACAGGTGAGAAGGTGCTGCTGGCAGGAGTCACAAAGCTGAAGTTCCCAGAGTCAGGAGAGCAGGAGGGGAAAAGTCCTTGCTGCAAATAAGTCAAGACTTAAAACTGCTCAGTTCAGAGGCTGCTGCTCTCCAGAGCAAGGGTTAATCCAGCTCTGGAAGTGACACTGGTACCTGAACAGCCACAGAGGGACATCAGAGAATCCCCAGAGAATCCTGGAATGGTTTGGGTTGGAAGGGAGCTTAAAGCCCATCCTGCCATGGGCAGGGACACCTCCCACCATCCCAGGCTGCTCCAAACCCCATCCAACCTGGCCTTGGGCACTGCCAGGGATCCAGGGGCAGCCACAGCAAATCTGGGCACCTGTGCCAGGGCCTCTCACCCTCACATCCAGGAATTCCTTCCCAATATCCCATCCATCCCTGCCCTCTGGCAGTCTGAAGCCACCAAGACCTAAAAAGCTCTTCCACAGCTTTGACCCGAGTCACCAGCTTGGTCCACGAGGTTGTTCAGTGTGAGGAAGCAACACAAAATCAGAGAAGTCAGCTCTGCGTAATTAAATTAGTAATGATGTCCTAATGAATGGCCAGGAAAGCTGAAGCACCGGGAAAAGCAGGGCAGAGACAAACCCTGTCCCCGTGATGATGGACAGAGCCTTTCTGCAGCAAATCTGATTCGGGCAGCAAACACTCCCAAAGGTTCTCAGTTATCCCAATCCCAAATCCCTGGGCACTGGGAGGGAGAAACCCCTTCCCAGCCAGGCAGCTCCAGCATTTCCCCATCCTTCTCCCAGTTCCTGCTCTCAATCCCCCCTGCTCCAGTTTAAGCTCCTTATTTCCCATTCTCAATTGCAAACTGCACTCAAAGCCCACTCGGATGCTTCTCCAGGCCCCAAAAGGGGGTTCTGTGAATCCCTTCCCTCCAGCTCGTGCTGCCTGGAATCCATTCCTGTTTTTGGGAGAGAAAATCCCAGTCAGAGGAGCTGCAGGCACACAGCTCATCCAAGGCTCTCCTCACAAAGTGCTCGGCAAAGCGGCTCCAAGCAAAGCTCAGCTCAGGCTGAGCTCGAGATTAAACTCTGAGCACTGGAGTGGATTTAAAAAACCCATGGAGTGGAAACCCTCTGGGAATGAGTCCAGGAAGGCAGGGAGCTGTCAGAAACCAGCAGTGCTCAGCACTCCCATGATTATCCACTGGGCTGGATGGACAGGAACCCAATCCCAGCTGGATCAGAGATCCCTGCCTCGGAATCCGTGTCCAGCAGAGCACCTGGGCAGGCAGGGCCCCCCCTGCCTCCTTCCCAGCACTGCCAAGAGGGGAAAACCTGCTGGTTTCTTACCCAATTCCCAAGGAAAAGGTTCCAGAGGGAGATGCCAAGGGCAGCTCCTTCCCATCCCATCCCCATCCCCATCCCCATCCCCATCCCCATCCCCATCCCCATCCCATGGATCCCATCCCATGGATCCCATCCCATGGATCCCATCCCCATCCCCATCCCCATCCCATCAGTGCTTCCCTGGCTGCCTCAGGCACTTGTGGAGTCCCTGCCTGGCTACAGCAGGATTTTTAATTCTAGGCCTTAACCAGCAGGTTTGTTATCCCAAAATTAGAAAGAAAAATTAAAAGAACGATCTTGAGTGGGAATACTCTGTCCTTCCTCAAGGACAGGATGCAGAGACCGGAGTCCTTCAGGCTCATCCCCAAATCCTGCCCTAGGATGTGCCACCAAACCACTGCCAGGAGTCTGAGTCTCCTGGGAATCACAGAATCACAGCCTGTGTTGGGTGGGAAGGGTCCTTAAGGATCATCCCATTCCACCCCTGCCGTGGGCAGGGACCTTCCACCACCCCAGGGTGCTCCAAGCCCCGTCCAGCCTGGCCTTGGACACTGCCAGGGCCAGGGAATGCCAGTCCTATCCACAGGGATGACCACAGCACCCCAGACCCCACACCTGGAGCAGGACAGAGCTCCCACATCCCACCTGGTCCTTCCCATCCCAGCTCTCACTTCCCAGTGATGGGCACTGTGGGACAGAGCTCCAGCCTGTGGGATGGGATATTCCTGATCCCACCTGTCCCAGTGTCCCCAGCCCTGCCAGGGCAGCCTCAAGGCCACACCCTCCTGTGGAAAGGAGGAATTTTGGGGCTGGTTCTGGAGCCAGGCTGAGGGATGTGCCCATCCCTTTCCTGGTTCTGTGGAGTAAACCAGGAGTGTCCTCCTCACTAAAGGAGGCTCAGACTGAACTCAAATCCTGCTGCTCCATAAATGAGGTTAAAGCCAGCCCAGATTAGAAACCCCTCTAACAAACCAACCCTGCAGCCTGCAGCAGCCCTCGAGTGCTCCTTGTTTTCCCTGGCAGGTTTTAACCCCATTTCCTGCCTCTCACTCACAACACCCTCGACCTCTGGACTGCCAGCTCAGCTCCAGGGGCTCCGGGGTGGACAGGGTCACAAATTCCTGCCAGGAACAGCACAAACACCACAAAACCTGAGGACTGGCAGGGATGAATCATCACACAAAGCAAGAACAGTTAGAGATTCGTAAGTGGGAGAAGGGAAGGCTGGGTGGGATGGGAAGAGGAGAGAGCAGGGTTGGGATTAATTACTTAGGGAATATTAATGATCTCTCGTGTTACCAAAGTGCTGCACACTGACCAGACCATACAGGGGGGTGCAGGGTTCACAAGCAGAATGTGATTACACATCCCAATATCCCACAGCCCAGCCTGACTGCCAGAGAAGCTCTTTTAGCTCATTAAAGGATAATGATCCTTCATTCTGAGGCCACAGAACCGCTTGGTGAGACCACACCGAGCCTCACCTCTGCAGAGGGAAACCTCTTCAGGGAGGGGATCCCTCCCTTCCCCGAGTGGAAAACACATCCCACGTTCAGTGGAGGTGGTTTTTGGCAGAAGCCAGGGAATGATCCAGGAAAATCCCCTTCCCTTTGAGACATTTAAGAGCAAGGCAGCATTTTCCCAGCTCTGACCTTGCCTGAGCACACCCAGGAGCATCCGGGAGCTCAGACCAGCTGGAGACAGGAATTTGGGGCAGCAACCACCAGCGTGGACCTCCACACTCCCTTCCAAAGCACTGACCTGGGTTTCTGAGGGGACTCTTTGGGCTCCTTGGAGCCAAACCAGCTGCTGCTCTTACTCCTGTCATCCCCCACAGCCGAGGTGTGCACGGGGGTCCCTCTGTCCCCCTGGCCTTTGCCCCCGTGGTGGAAGAAGCCTCCCTTGGCTTTCTTGTCCTCCTTCCTGGCATCCTCGGGCGGGTTGTCCTTGGCTGGCTCCGCGGAGAGCCCCAGGGCAGCCGCAGCCTGGCTGGGTTTGCTCTCCAGGCGGCTGCTCTCCTCCATCCTGGCCCTGCCCAGGTGGTTGCTGAGGGTCACGGCCTTGGTGGACACCTTGAGCTCTTCCTGCAGGGCCAGGCTGGGAGGGGACGGGATGAACCTGGGCTCGTCCCTCTGCTGGGCCCTCTCCAGCCCCCAGGGCGCCTCGTGGGGGTCGGGGTGCAGGGGGGTGAAGCCGAAGGGCTCCTCGTGGTGGTGCCTGCGGGGCACGGGCAGGGGGGCAGAGCCCGGGGGCAGGGCCGGGCTCCTCGGGGCCGGGCTGCTCGGGGCCGGCTCCTCCCCGTACACGTGGCTGCCGTTGATGCACAGGGACGAGCGGGACACGGGGTCGTTCTTTGGCTTGGGGCTCGGCGTGGCTTTGGGCTCCAGCACGGGGCTGACCTGGGACACGTCGTCGCTGAACGCTCTCTTGTGGGTCAGCTTCGGAGAGGGCAGGAAATCTCTCACTGTGGGGAAGCAAACACACAACAGGTGAGGCCACGGCTACAGCATCCTTATCGTCCACCCTTAAGGGATTTCAAAGCCCTGTGCATGTGGCACTTGGGGACATGGGGCAGTGGTGGCCCTGGCAGTGCTCGGGGAATGGTTGGACTCCATGATCTTGGAGGGCTTTTCCAACCTGACCAATTCCAGGATTCCCTGATGCTGTGATTTGTTGAGTTACACTGTGTGTGTCATAGGAAAGCAGGCCTGGAAGGTCGAGAGTGAGCCTCTTTGCCATGCCCATCCCTGGTGCCCTGGATGTGCTTCCTGGGCACCTCTGGGCCAGGGAAGAGGCTCCCTCTGGGCCTTCCAGACCTGATTTTCTATAACACACACAGTGGAACCCAACAGTGACTGGGTAAGCAATCAGTTAACCAAAGAGATCTGGGAAATCACCCTGGCCTTCTCCCTCCCTGGCTCCACGGGATTAGGATTAAATTCTTGGAAATGCCAAGCACAGCCATGCAGGGACACAATGTTGTCCCCAAGCACAGCAGGGAGGACCCCAAGAGGAGGCTCTGTAAGATGACAAACCCTATGTCTGAGAGGATCTGAGAGGATCTGAGGTTGCTAATAAATGCAAGGAACTCCCCAGAAGCTCCTTAGGGAGTTTTAAAGCTTCCATGTGACTCAGGAGTTTGAACTGGAGATGATGGGGCCGTGAGCTCCAGGCCAGTGCTTGGTGTGAGGAGCCAGGAGGGTCCAGTGCCTGCATCTCCCCCCCACTGCCTTGAGGGTTGGACTGGATCATCTTAAAAATCTTTTCCAACCTTAGCAATTCCATGATTCTATGAGCTCGTGGCTGCTGCCAATTTTTGGGGGTAAAAGTCATGGAGAACTCGAGGAGAACGACAGCCCCTCCCAGCTGGAGCTGCTGCTTCCTGCACAGAACCATGGAATGGTTGGGGCTGGAAGTGACCTTAAAGATCACCCAGTTCCAGCCCCCTGCCATGGGAAGGGAAGCTCCCAGTAGCTGAGAGGCTCATCCCAAGGATGATGGAACCAGCACAGGAATGTCACCCAGCAGAAGCCACACGGCGTCCCCGGGGACTCCCACCCAACCCAGCAACGTGCTGTCTGCAGCCAATTAAACCATTTAATTATAGATTTGTTTCCAAGGGAGAATTAATTCCCCACAAGGGCCTTTTTTGTTTGTAAATCGCTGTCCTGGGAGTGCCAAGAGCTCGGATTGTTTTAATCACCGGAGCCGGGCCCCGTTTCGGCTTTGCCCGCGAGCCGAAGGCGGCTCATTAGAGCAGTGACCCAGGGCAGGGCCAGCAGCTCCCAGCCCGGCCACGGCCGTCCTGGCAGGGACAAAACTGCCCTGGACAACCCTCAGATCCTGGGAGCTCCTGGTGCAGCCATGGAAAAGCAAAATCTGGGATGTTCCTTCCCATAATGGCAAACACCTCAGTGCCAGCGCACAGAAGGTCTCAGGGGTGTGTGCAGGATGTCACCTCTGAGTGACATCCTGGAGCAAAGGAGGCTCAGGGGGGACCTTGTGGCTCTGCACAGCCCCTGACAGGAGGGGGCTCAGGGGGGATCGGGCTCTGCTCCCAGGGAACAGGGACAGGAGGAGAGGGAACGGCCTCAGGCTGGGCCAGGGGAGGCTCAGGGTGGACAGCAGCAGGAATTTCCTCATGGAAAGGGTGCTCAGGCCTTGGAAGTGCCCAGGGAGGTTTGGAGTCCCCATCCCTGGGGGGATTTCAAAGCCCTGTGGATGTGGCACTTGGGGACATGGGGCAGTGCTGGGGGAACAGCTGGACTCCACGATCTCAGAGGGCTTTTCCAGCCTAACCCATTCCAGGATTCCCTGATGCTGTGCCTGGCTTACAATCAGTTAACAGAGCAGCAACAAAGTCTCCGCAGCTCCTGCAAAGGAAAGAAGGGGGAAACAGGAGGGATTATCCCTGATCCTCTTACCAGAGCGCTCCATGGACAGGCTGCCGTGTCTGCTGGGGGATTTGGTCACCTCGGGGGCGTTGGCTGCCAGGCTCAGGCTGGCAGAGGAGATGGTGCTGTCGGAGCCCAGGGAGGTGTTGGACTGCGTCAGCGACGACTTGCGCAGTTTGTTCCTCAGGAAGAAGCCCTTGACCTTGGACTTCTTGCCCCCGAGCTCGAAGTCATCCTCCATGTCCAGGGCCCCCATGCTGCTGGGGATGATGGCAGAGGCCGACTCCAGGTCGTACTTCTTCTTGCCTGTCACCTTGTCCTTGAGCTTGCCGAAGGGCGAGCGCGGCTTGTCCTTCATGGACAGGTCGAACATGCTGGCAGTGAGGTTGTTCCGTGTGAACTGGATGCTCACCAGGATCTCACCGCGCTCCTTCTCCTTCTTCCCGGCCTTGGAGTGCAGCTTGTGCCACCTGCAGCCACAGGGGACAGGAAAGGAAAGGGATCTGTCACCTCCAGGAGCCACGAGAGCTTTGGAGAAGGTGCTGCTGGGTGGGAGAATCTATCAAGCATGAGTTTCTCCAGGAAAAGGGTTGGAAAACGTTGGAAGTGCCCAGGGAGGTTTGGAGTGCCCATCCCTGGAGGTGTCCAAGGAATGACTGGAGGTGGCACTCAGTGCTCTGGGCTGGGGACACGATGGGCACTGGGCACAGGGTGGACTGGGTGATCCTGGAGGGCTTTTCCAGGATTCTAATTGCCGGGATTCTAACCCAGGTGTCCCAGGTATCACCTAAACCCCACGTCAGAGACACAAACACCGCACACGGAGGTGGCACACGGGACCTGACCCCTCCCCGATGCTCCTGCAGCTCCATCTCCACCCCTGTCCTTACCCCAAACGCTGCCCTTCCACCAAATAACCTGGAAAACACCACCTGACTCAGCCCTGTGAGGTTCCAGGGAAAGCTGGGAGCTGTGTTTGGAAGGAGACAAAGCCACAGGCATTTTGTGCTCGTGATTTAAATATCCCAGAGCCGGTGACTCAAGGGATCCTTCCAGCAGAGACTGACCCAGAATGGCAAAGGGACTCAGCAGCATCCATTAAATCAACTTTCTGCCACACCTTCCCAAATAAAGATGCTCAGGTTTGCCTGGAAGTGCCCTTGCATCGAGCACTTAGAGGATGATGCATCCCAGGAGTTCTTTATGGGAAGGAGCAGCTGCTGTGCAGCTCCAACCCCACCCAGTACAACCCCACCCTTCCCAGGTTACTGATTTGGGGCAATTCCCACATTCCCACAGCTGGATGATGGAATTCTCCTGCTCCAGGAGCTATTGGCCATGTCCAGCCCAAAGCTCCCACTGATCCCAGAGAGGATTACAGGGAATGCCTCCTGCTGTCCCACCCCACACAGAACCCTTTGCTCCAAAGCTCTGCCCGTGGAAATGGAAGGAATGTTGGGAAAGCCTCCAAACCATTCACTGCACAAGGCAGAAACACCCCAGAGCTCCCTCTGGGTCCTGATGCTCCCACAGGGAATGGGCTGGGAGCTGGCAAGGCACGGAGCAGCCTCTGGAATGGGATGGGATTCCAGAGGGCTCTGGATTCCTGCCAGCAGGGAGGAATGGTGGCACTGGGGACACCAAAGCAAGACATGGCCAGAGCCACCCTCTGGTTCTGCCTTTCCACATCCCAGTGGGGCAGCCCCAAACACAGGACACGAGGGAACCATTCCTCCCCAAAAATCACTTCACCCCCTCCTCTCTGCCAGTCCCAGGCACCACTTCCCGTCAGGATGAAGGATCCAGCACAGCCACAGCCCTGATCCCACCCTGATCAAAGTATTAAATGAAATTCTGATGAAAATTCCCCTTAACAAAGCACAAGGAAATCTGCAGGTTTAGGACAGACCCTATTTCTCCATGTTGTGTTTCCTGGGAGCAATGGGAAGTGAAGACACTTCTGGACATGCATTGACAATTTCCCAGAAAATAAAAATCCCAGTGGTGTCTTACATCCAATGGAGAGTGAAGTCACCAAGAAGAAAAAAAATAGGGAAGGAGAATGGGATGGGATGGGATGGGATGGGATGGGATGGGATGGGATGGGATGGGATGGGATGGGATGGGATGGGATCACCAGGGTGAGGAGGAAACTGGAATTGTGTCCTCCAGCAGCTCCTGAATTCCTGCCAGGGAAGTTATCCCAGCCTGGATGAAGGGAGGAGCTGGGAGGCCTGGGAATGCTACATCACACCCTGGAAGTGTCCAAGGCCAGGCTGGACAGGGCTTGGAGAAACCGGGATGGTGGGAGGTGTCCCTGCCCATGGCAGGGGTGGCACTGGATGGGCTTTAAGGTCCCTTCCCACCCAAACCAGTCTGGGATTCTGTGAAGGGGGCACAAAGTCCCCTCATTCCCTGATAAACATTCCAGGAGAACAGCTGGAAGCACCCAGGTCCTTCACCTCACACAGTGCAGGAGGGACAGTGCCTGGGACATTGCTGGGCACAGACATGGAATTAAATCCCACTGAATCCATTCCTATTCCCACCACTCACTTATCCCACCCCATCCACTGCAAGATTTTCAAGGTGCCAGCTTGAAAACATCCAGGCAGGAAGAAAAAAAATCCATGGAAAAAGGCAGCATTAACCCCCTGGAGCAAAGCACCAGCAACAAAACCATTCCAGGAGAGGCTGAGCCACTGCCAGGGAGCAGAGCAGGTGCAGCAGGAGGACACTTCCCGAAGGATTGGAGGGGAAAAGGCTGCCTGGAACATCCCACCGTGCACTGTTCACTTTAATGCAGGAGCTGGAAGCAGCTCAAGAGGGAAGGGCTGCAGCAGCCTGGCAGCTGGGGAGGGAGAGCCTGGGGGGGTGAATCACTGCACAGGAAAAAGAAAGAACTCCTGAAAGGAGTGTTTGTACCTTACATCATCCCGTGGAAAAAAAACAGGGAGAGTCTGGGTGGATGGACACAAGGAAAAGCAGGATGATGCTCCCAGCATCTCCCATCCCATCACGAATGGAATTCAGGTGCTGAGCCTGAGCTGCTCCAAAAAGCAGCTGCTCAAGGCAAAACTCTGCCTGTGCTGGGACTCAGGAGCTATTCTGGGTTCCCAAGACCTCATCAACAGTCGGGGCTACACCTCCAGCAGGCTACAGGGCTATTTTTAGGCTGAGCTCTCAGTTCATGGCACAGGAGGAGGGTTGGGAGGATTCAGCTGTTCCACGTTGGGCGCTTGGGTTTTTATGAATCAGCTCCAGTGGAAACAGGAGGTGCAAACACGGCTGGGATCGGGGAGGGATCAAGTCCCAGACAGTGACACACAAACTCCCACAGCAGCTTTTCACCATTAACCCCATCCCACAGCCCTCGGTTTCCCAAATTTCCTCCAGGAGCTGCCCTCAGGGGGATCCTGGGAAAGGATTTCTGGACTGGGGCCACCCAAGGTCACATCCTGGGGAGGGACACGACCTTTTTTATGGGAATAGACAACACACCTGGAAAACAAACAGCTTCTGCCCACAAAATCCCTTTTCCAGGTGTGAAGGAGCAGAAGTGGGTTCCATCAGCCGGGCTCTGAGTGCAGGGGATGGTGGGAGCTGTGCCAAGCACAGGGATCCACACGGATCTGCTTCCTGGGGGTGTTCTGGAGGCCACAGCTGGGACCAGCTCCTCGCTGCACAGGACACCCAGGACAAGCCACTCATCTCTGGTCACCTGCCCTGAGGGTTCCCAGCAAGGTTTGGAGGGGTCCCAGCCCCACACAGCCACGGCTGGTTACAAAATTTAAATTAAAATTAAGTTCAACTCTGTCCCAGAGCCAGAGTGACACATCCAGGGGATGGAGAGCCCAGGGACACCTCCAGGGTGACATCCAGGGGATGGAGAGCCCAGGGACACCTCCAGGGTGACATCCAGGGGATGGAGAGCCCAGGGACACCTCCAGGGTGACACAGCCAAGGAATGCAGCTCCAGACAGACAGAAGGCACAAGGCACAGGCTGGGGAAATTGGCTTTTGCTAACAAATGTGTATCCTACCCTGTGACTCTCCACGGATCCAGCCCTGCTGGGTGTGCATCCCCAAAATCAGGGATCCCAGGATCTGTTCTCCAGGCACAGGGAAGGCTCTGGAGAGCAGCCCGGGGTGGCTGAGGGGGAAGGAAGCAGCGACTCAGCCCAGCTGGGCAGAGAGGAAACCTCAAACAGAGAACTCCCCGAAAGGGGAAGCAGCTGGAGGAGCTGTGAGCTGCGGGGAGCTCCCGGGAAGCAGGGGAGCTCAGGGGGGCATGCAGCCCCCATTCCTGGGCTGTCACACGGACTGGAGCAGCCACGTGTGGCACAGGCTCCCCAGCCCCCACCGTGGGGCTGTGCACGCTCATTTAGGTCACCGTGCTTAATGAGCACGTCCCAGCTCTCCCAGACACCCGTGAATCCCTCTCCTCATGGAGAGGAGGGGGAGCAGTGCCAAAGGCAGCTCTGGGAGACAGCACAGGCTCTATTTTTACATTTGCTGTTGCTGGGATCGGTCACAGGCACAGGGAGCAGACACGGAGATGCTGGAGCTCCCAAAAACACGGCTGCCCTCATCCTCTGCAGCATCCTGGGCAGGCTGGGCCAAAGGAAGAACACAGGTGTGGAAAACAGGAGCATTGGAATGTTGTCAAGGATGTCACAGAGGATGAGGTCGGGATGGATTTGCTCTGAGCAAACACCTTCTCTTTTCCTCAGCTCTTTGTCCCCCCCTGAGCAGCAAGGGACAGTTCAGGGGGGCACGAGGATCCCAAAGAAACATTCCCATGGGTCTTGGAGCTACAGGGGGAAATGCTGGGGCACTGTTTATTCCCAAGGAAAGAGAAATTCTGGGTTTGCAGCACTGGGCTGGCCCAGCAGCCCTGGCATGGGGAGGGAATGCTGAGATGAGGAGGACACAGAGCCAGCCCCAGCAGGAGGGCAACACCAGCCCTGAGCTGGGCTTTTCCATCACCTCGTCCCTTCCACATCAAAGAACTCCTTCAGCACAGAGCCAAGCACGGAGCCAAAGCCTCCACCCCATCCGCAGCTTCCTGGGTCAGCATCCCAAAGCCCTGGGGTGAGCCAAGCTCAGTCCTGCTTCAGGATGAGACATGGACACCGGGATGAGATCAGGAGAGCAAGGCAGAGCACACGGCTCGAGTCAGAGCTGCCAGGGGCACCACCCTGCTCCACTTCCAGGGGGATATGGGTTAGTCCAGGGGGATATGGGTTATTCCAGGGGAATTTGGGTTATTCCAGGGGGGACATGGGTTATTCCAGAGAGGACAGGGGTTATTCCAGAGAGGACAGGGGTTATTCCAGAGAGGACAGGGGTTATTCCAGAGAGGACATCAGTCCTTTCAAGGAGGTCATGGGTTATTCCAGAGGGGGCCACCTCAGCCCTCCCATGGCTCTGGTTGGGATCCCCAAAAGATTCCCCTCCAAGCTGCAGCTCAGCTGGACCTGCTGTGCCCCACCAGCCCTGCCCACCACACCCTGGGTACCAGGGCTCCAGTTTCCCTCTCAGACTGGTCCCAGTGCTTTGCCAGCAGGGAGTTCCCTTCGGGAGTGAAGTCCCTCGGAGACTCCTGGATGCACCAGGGAAGGAGGCACAGCTGGAGCTTTTCTGGGGCACTTCAAGTGCTTCTCCAAAGCCTCCCAAAAGCACTGAGCACTGTCAGGGTGGGCGAGGTTCACCTTAAACCCAGCAGAAATTTGGCTGCCCTGCACAGCTGGGAGCTGCAGGCGGACACAGACCCATCCCAGCCCGGAGCCAGAGGCTCTTCCCAGGCTGCTCCAGGCTGGCATTTCCTGCTGATTCATCCCTGCAACAAGGTCAGCCTGGCTGGGCAGAAGGGCCCCAAGCCTTAAACCAAGGATCACTCGGGCTGCTCCAGTGACAGAGCAGGGCAGGGCACAGAGAAGCCAACCCAGGGCAAACTGAGCCCAGCACAGGGACATTCCCTGAGCCTGCAGCCGAGGCAGCTGGGCCAGGAGGAAGCTCACCTAGGCGGGAGGGGAAGCACAGGGTGGAAAACAACCCAGCCCCGGGGAATTCTGTGCTTTTCTGTCTGGCTCCGTGTTCCTGCCCCAGCTTCCCCCGGTGCTGCTGGGAAGCTTTTCCGCAGCGCCGGCTCCCGTGTTGGTTTTGGATGGCTGATCCTGCCAGGTGATCCCTGCGAGCTGCTAAAAGCACAGATGGAAAATAAACACAGGCTGATTCCCCTGCGGATGGAGCAGCTGAGGTGGGAAGTTCATCTCTCCAAATGTTCTTCCGAGAAGCGCTCACAAACGCGGCTCGAAGGAACCAAGCCCAGCTCGTTACACAACGGAGCAGCCCAGCCCTGCTGCTCTGACAGCACCTGCTCCAGAGGGGCTGCACGTCAGGAATGGACAGCAGGAATCACGTGGAAGGGCAGGAAACCCTGGGCATGGTGCTGCTGCTCCACTGGGACAAGCAGAACCCGGGTGAGAACATCCCAGCATGGACTGGGACTTGCTGCAGGGCTCATCCCGTGACTCACAGGCCAGGAACAGAGATAGTGTCACTGCACTGGGACTCAATGGCAGGGACAGCCTGGAAAACAGGGAAAACCCAGCCCTGCTCTGTCCCAGCTGGTGGTGCACCCCAGGCTGTGCCCTGGGGATGTCCTGAGCACCTCAGTCCTCCATGGACAAGGTCCAATCCTGGCAAGGTCAGAGGCAAGCAGGGGGATGGATGGGATGGGATGGGATGGGATGGGATGGGATGGGACAGTTTTTGGACCAAGATAGACACCAGGGATGGAGAAAAGCTCTGAGCCACCAGGACAGTGCTGGAATGACAGCACAGGAAGCAGCTTCATCTCAAATCACTCTGGGCTAAGAAAATCTGAGACTTTTCCCCTCTCTAGCACAGGCTGGAGAGGTGGGAAGAGGGAAGGAGGGAAGATTTAAGGAGCTGTAAAACAGAGCATAAAACATTCACAACAGGGGACAGCAAGAGCAGGAGTCAGGATTTATCAGCTCATGCACAGCACCCACGGTTTGTGCCCTCCCAGCTGCCCAGCAGCCAATACACCACCCCTGTGGTCACCCAGTGGCCTGAGCTGCCCGGCCACCACCAGACAGGGGACAAGGTCCCTGTGTGACACTGGCAGTGCTGCTGATCCCCTGCCCTGTGCATGAGAATCCAAAGTTAAACCATCACAAGCCCTGCGCTGACTCTGTGAGACTGCAAAGCACCAGGAGCTGCTGCACAGGCTCCCCCAGAGCAGCTGCCCCTGGCAGCCCCTCACGGGCGCAGGGAGGGCAGGACAAACACGGATTGCTGGAAATCCTTTCCACTTCCAGCTGGGAGAAGCACCATGGCAGGGCTTGAACACAGAATCAGCACCCAGAGGCTTGGGAATGCCTGTTCTCCAAAGGGACACCAAGCCCGGGGAAGGGACACCAAGCCCGGGGAAGGGACACCAAGCCCACGGCTCCACACAGCCTAAAACAGCAGCTACACCCCTCTGGGAACAGGTCACACATGGATTGCTCATCCATCACATCAACCCGTGCTCAGCAGTGAGTTAAACACGAAAAAGAGGGAAAAGGAAATGAATCCTGAGCCCAGCAGCAGGTTCTGCTCCTTTATCCTCGGTGGATTTGTCAGGGAAGAGACCCCTGGAAATGCAGAGCTGGGGAGGAGCCCCCGGGGTGCTGCTCCAGGGATGGAGGTCCCAAAGCCCCACCCCGGGCTGGGAAGCCAAGCCCCGTGTCCCAGGCAGGCTTCTGAGGGAGCAGGCGAATTCCACGGCAGGTCTGAGCACAGCTCAGCCAGCACAGGCTCTGACAGGCCCCAGGACAGACAGACAGGCACAGCAGTGGCTCAAAGGCCATTTCCACCTGGCAGTGGACAGGACGCCAGGTTTTCCTTGGATTCCTCCACCGCGGAGCAGATTCCTCCAGGAACCACAAAGAGCACCCCCAAAAAACTCCCCATCCGTGGGGAGCAGAGCTCACCCTCCTTCCTGCTCACCAAAGCTGCCAGGAAGGATTAACCAGGCTCTGGAGGGACGGGAGGGAGTCACCCAGGAGGCTCCTGGAGCAGGGGCTGGGCACAGCTGAACCCAGCACAGGCAGCAGCAGCAGCTGCCCCCGCGTCTGGAGCTCTGCACCAACAGCATGGAGGGGCTCTCTGAACTGCTGCAGGCTTTTCTGCAGCTGGAGGCAATCAGGAGAATCTGTGTGAAACGGAGAGAAGCCTGAGTCTGCAGCTTTTTGGGCTGTAAGATGATGGAGGGTGATGGGCCAGCGCTCTCAGCCAGACCCAATGTGCCACATTTGCAAAGCTGGGATCAGACTGCTCAAATATCTTAAAAAACAGGAAAAGCAGAATTTTCCTGCAGCAGAACTGAGCAAGGGCCTTAAAGTCCTTAAACCAGCACTGGGAGAAATGGGGTTAACTGGGCAGGCAGGAGCAAATTACACCCTGTGGAGCACCTTGGCCCTCTGCCCTGGGCTCCAGCTCGGAGCAAACGCTTGCCTGGGGTCAGCTGGCCACCAAGGGTGTTAGCCCAGCTCTGACCACCATGGGTTATCCCAGCCTTCGTCACCACAGGTGCCATCCCAGCCCTGGTCACCATGGGTGCCATCCCACCCTGGTCACCTCAGGTGTCATCCCAGCCCTGGTAACCACAGGTGTTATCCCAGCCCTGGCCACCAAGGGTGTTAGCCCAGTTCTGACCACCACGGGTTATCCCAGCCCTGGTCACCATGGATTTCATCCCAGCCCTGGCCATCACAGATGCTATCCCACCCTGGTCACCATGGGTGCCATCCCAGCCCTGGTCACCATGGGTGTCACCCCAGCCCTTGTCACCAGTTCTGATCACCATGGGTGTCACCCCAGCCCTTGTCACCAGTTCTGATCACCACAGGTGCCATCCCAGCCCTGGTCACCATGGGTGTCACCCCAGCCCTGGTCACCATGGGTGTCACCCCACTCCTGATCACCACGGGTGCCATCCCAGCCCTGGCTGCCCTCCGTGCCTCCCCCAGCAGAGCATCCTGACCCGGTTTTTGGCAGCACCACGCCCTCCTTCCCTGCAGCATTTCCACGCTCCAGGGCGTTCCCTGCCTCAGACACAACAAGGCCTCAGAGCTGCATTTTCAGCCCCAAACCAAGGATTTCATCCTGGCCAGGGCATCCAAGGAGCTCCCTGGTGCTCCTGGCCACCTCACGGACCCCCACCAGCCTCGCTGGGCACTGACCACAGGGAAAAGGGCTCTTTGCCCTTGGATTCAAACTCCCCACCCCAAATCCACCCCACAGCAGCAATTTCCTCCCCGCCCCACTGCAGGGTCTGTCCCTCTCCTCAGCCTAAGGACAGACATGCCAAGGACAGAGCTGCAGGGATCTGGCCTCAGCTCAGGCCCCCGAGGGAGCAGAGCGAGCTCTGAGCCTGGGTGTGAGACTCTCCCCTGGGAGAGGCAGGACGAGCCAAGGCCACGCTGGGAATGACAACAAGCACCAGGTCCCAGGGAGATGCCACAGCCCCAAGCCCGCGGGCTGCCACAGCCTCATTCCACTGCTAATGATCTCCTGATCTTAATTAAATGAGGGAGCGAGATACCACAAGCACAGCATGGGCTGACAGAGGTCCAGAGGGGCTGGAGGAGGAGATGAGAGTGGGTCCATTCCAGAGGAAACACGAGGACAGTGCCAGGGAAAGCATCTGCCACAGCAAGAAGGGATGGGAGGGTCCCACCAGTGAGGGAAGGGACAAGTGCCAGGTGTGGGGCTCAATGAGGGAGCCCTGGCAGGGATTTGGGACCATCCTTGGCCCTGAGGGAGCTCCTCACCCCTCTGAATTCCCAACACACTGAGCAGACGGGCAGCACCCATCACTGGGCAGGATGTGCCCCTTGGAGAGCCTCTGGATCAGCCCTTTCCTCTCCCAGCCTCCCTGCCCGTGCCAGCGCTGGGGCTCACAGCCTCCTCCTCGCTCTCTCCAGATCCGTATCTCCCCCAAACCCAAGGAATTCCCTGTCCTTGCCCAGAGGAGCTCCATCACCACATGGAGCAGAGAAGCCCTGGTGGCCTCAAGGACTTTGGGTGGAGAGGTTTGGCAGCCAAAGGAAAGGTCCTCTGCTGATGGAGAGGGAGGAGAGTCCCACCCTCAGCCAGGGGGGAGCTGCTGCAGCCCCACAGAGCTCAGAGCCCTCCCAGCAGCAGGTGGGTGCCCCCACAGCTGGGCAGGAACGGGAACAAGAAGAGGGAAGTGCAGCACGGAAGGGCTTTGGGGAAGTCGGAGCTGAGATAATTCTGCAGAGGCAACAACTCCCCCAGACGAGTTCCCTGTCACAGAGGCACCGACAGCAGCCAGGGAGCAACTGCAAGTCACTGCAGGAAAGGCAGAGCCAGGAATCCTGGTTCCTGCTGCACTTCTGTCCCCTGAAACACAGAGCCCAGTGCTGCAAAACCTGGGGTTTGAGCCCTGGCAGGTCGGTGTTTGCAGCTTTCACCTGTCCCGTGTCCGAGGGGCTGGGAGATCTTTGGGACAGAAAGGAAATGGAAATGGAATTCAGAATTCAGGGAATTGTTTCAGCCAGCCCAGGGAATCTTGGACCTCTGCTGCTTCTCCCCACTATCAGCCTCACACTCACACAGGAAAATCCTGGATATTTTGGGTTCCCAGGCAGGGAGACCCAAGGTCCAGTCCTGCAGGTGTTCCCAGGCACCTCCTGTCCCCCTCAATGTCCCCTCCCATGCTGCTCACCCAAGGGATGCTACACCCCAGCCAAGGGAAAGGTCTCCCAGTCCACTGGAGAGGGACTGGGGACAAGGTCTGGAGGGACAGGACACAGGGAATGGCTTCCCACTGCCAGAAGGCAGGGATGGATGGGATATTGGGAAGGAATTGCTGGCTGGGAGGGGCTGGGCTGGAATTCCCTGATTTGCTGTGGCTGCCCCTGGATCCCTGGCAGTGCCCAAGGCCAGGCTGGACACTGGGGCTTGGAGGAGCCTGGGACAGTGGGAGGTGTCCCTGCCCATGGATGGGATGAGCTTTACAGTCCCTTCCAGGCCAAACATCTCCAGGATTCTCTGATTCCACGCAAACCCAGCCTGATGTCTGCTGGATGGAAGCCTGTTTCTCTGGATGCACTTCCAGCTGTCCCAGGTGCCTGCTGATGGGGCTGGGCGTGCAGGGGACAGTCCCAGGCTCGCTGCCACCCCACAGGATGAGCCCCACGGGTGACTCCAAGGGCATTTCCTGCATGCTGGGAAGCAGAAGCAACAGCTGCCTTGTGAGCTCCCCAACATCCCTCTTTTCCTGGGCTGGATCCTGGTTTTTGCAAGGACTGAGCACAGGAGAGGGAGCTGCAGGATCAGGTCAGGGGAGGGAGGTGAGGACCAGGACATCCTGCCCAGGGCTCTTTGGATACACAAAGGCTCAAGTGCAAAGGGGGAAATGATGCTCAGAGCTTGCTCTGCCTGCCAAGGCCAATCCCAGCATGGGACAAACCCTGGGATGCCCAAAAAGGCCATGAGAGCTCTCAGGCTGTTCTTGTGCAATGCCAGGAGCTGATTCTCTCCTGGCAAAGCACCGAGATGACCCAGACTGAGGCACACGAGGCAGCTCGTAAACACCGCCGGCCTCCCCGGCGGCTCCTTCCCAGACAAGAGTCCAAGCCTGACGGAACATTTTCCAGGCAGCCGAAAACAAGGATAATAATTATCACCGGTGAAGTTTCTGTGCAATAAAAATCAGCGGGGAAACGAGAGCAAGGTCACGGCACTGACAATGGATCCTTTGCAGGAGCAGGCTCCCATTCCAGCTGGCAGAGGGGCTGTGCCCGGGGCGAGGGTGGGATCAGAGGCTCAGCCCCACAGCCCCGTTATCTCCCCGGCCCAGGCCTGGGTGGGCTCGGCAGGGCCGGCCCCGAGGGTGGGAACCTCTGTTTGTTTTGCTCTTTTTGAATCTGGGACTCCAAGTTTCCTCCTGAACAAAGCTGTTCCCAGACATCCTTTGGAAGCTCCCAAAGAGCCAGAACCCCTTGAGCTCCCCGTGATCCTTCTCCCACCTGGCTGCACAATCCCTTGGGATTCTCCTCCAAAAAAACAGACTGGTCCCTCCAGGCTGCAGGGCGGCCACCCACCCACGCTCGGGACACTGCCAGCTCCAGGCTGGAGGTGCTCAGGGCTCAGGGTGAGAGCTTCCGTTGTGTTTTCCATGCTCAGCTCCATCCTCAGGGGCCATGGGTGAAAACAGAGAGGTTTAAAAGCACTTGTGATCCTGAACTCCACAAGGGGAAGTGAATTTTCCTTATGCAAGCAAAGCTACAGGAAGGGAGGGAAAGGGACAGCAAACGAGAGACTCCTGGAATGGGCTGGGCTGGAGGGGAACTCAAAGCTCATCCCATTCCACCCCTGCCATGGGCAGGGACACCTCCCAATGTCCCAGGCTGCTCCCAGCCCCAGTGTCCAACCTGGCCTGGGACACCTCCAGGGATCCAGGGGCAGCCACAGCAAACCTGGGAATTCCATTCCAGCCCCTCCCCACCCTCCCACACAGCAATTCCTTGCCAAGATCCCAGCCCAATCTCCCCTTTCCCAGTGGGAAGCCATTCCCTGGGTCCTGTCCCTCCAGGCCTTGTCCCCAGTCCCTCTCCAGCTCTCCTGGAGCCCCTTCAGGCCCTGCAAGGTGTCCCTGAATCCTTCTCCAAACGGCTGTGGATGTCCAGCCTGGCAGCCCGGGTCCCCCCTTGGCTGCAGGAGCGGTGTCACGGGGTGGCCGCAGGGTCCGGCCAGGCTGGACATTGCTCCCGTGGGATTAACAGCCCCTGACGAGACCTTTGAGACAGGAGCAAGCCTTGCCAGGGCCTCCTGCTTTGCACAGCTCCACCAAACCCTCTCCCCCAGGGGCAGGGCCCCTGCCCCAGCTCACTCCCCAAACCAAGGAGCTGTTCCACATCCCCCGTGTGTCCCCGCTGGTTCCAACCGGGCCCCAAGATTCCCGACCCAGCTCCTCGACACCGCCCGGCCTCCCGGCATTCTGCTCAGAAAAGCAAAATAATCGCCGGGGGGAAACTCCCAGCCGGTGTCTGCGGGGTTACTCATTCCTGCTCCCTGCCCACGCTCCCATTTTAGGGCAGCTCCGGGGCTGTGGAGCTGCGTTTTGTCCACGGGAAAAGTTTTCGCAATCCCTTTTCCACGCTAATCCCTGCGCTGCCCTGGGTAGGAGGGCGAGGGAGGCTCCTCTCCAAGCCCGCAGCTTCGGGCAGCGAGCCAGCAGAATTCCCGGGATTCGGGGGGCCAGGGAGCAGGGGGGATGCTCCGCCAGCCCTGCATGGAGCAAAGCCCCCAAAACTCCTTCCCTAAAGGAATTTCAGCCACATTCCTGCATTTTTGTGCTTGGCAAAGGCTCGGAAACATTGCGATTGTTTTAAACCCGTCTGGGGAGGAGGAGGATCAGCAATTCCCAGCCACACAGGGATTCGTGCTGGAGGCACCACAGGGTTGGGGTCTGCACTCCCAAACTGGGGACCCTCCTGCAGCACCGCCACAAACCAGGGGACAGCGGGGGGGCCGCAAAGCCACCGCAGCCGTGCAGCTGTGCCTCGGCTTCCCGGGAGAGGCAGACCCCGGGAGAAGCCTGTGGGGACACAGAGGGACCTCGGGCCATCCTGTCCTGTCCCGGGACACTGTCCAGGAGGGATGGATGCTCTGGTGCCCGTCCAGGGGGACGGAGGGACCCCGAGCCAGCCCCTGCTCCCCGACACCTCCCTGGCGCACTCGTGATGTCCCATCCCTGCCACCACGTCCTTCCTGGAGCATCCTCGGGCCCTGCCACCCCCCGTGTCCTTCGGGGGTCACCCACGCCCGCCCAGCCCCGGGGGCACCACGGACCCCGAGCCACCCTCCTGGTGCAGGCACAGCCCTGGATGGGGGATGAGTCCCTGGAAAGCCCTTCCCGGGGACCCGCCACACCCCGATCCCTGCGGCACGTCCCGAGGGTGTCCATGGATCCCGGGATGTCCTTCCTTCCTCCTCCAGCACCGGCCTGGGTGCCCAGGGACCCCGCAGTGCCACAGTGACAGCCACGCCAGGGCACTCGGGGATCCCATGTGCCCACTCCGGGACACACAGCGACCCCGCTGCCCCTCCAGGGATGCCGTGACACCTCCCTGGGACACACGAGGAGCCCGTGACACCAACCCCAGGGCACACGGGGGTGCCATGTGCCCATCCTGGGGCACCCTGACACCCACCCAGGACACCCAGTCAGTGACCCCTGACACCCACCCAGGACACCCGGTCAGTGACCCCTGACACCCACCCAGGGCCCCCCGGTGCCCCCGAGCCGTGGCCCGCACTCACCGCTCGTCGGGCTCGCGGCCGCGCTGCCGGGCGGGCTCCAGGGGCACCAGGGCCTGGCCCAGGAACCGGTCCATGCCCACGAGCGCCCGGTGCATCACCGTGAGCGCCAGCGCGGGGCAGGCCCCGGGCTCGGGGGGCAGCTCGAAGGCACATTCCTCCCTCCACTCGGGGCTGCCGCCGCTCTTCTCGGCCACCGAGGTGCTGTACTTCTCGCGGCCCAGCTGGATCACGGTGTACGCGTCGCTGCCGCCCGCTTTGCCTTTGCCGCCGCCGCCGCCCTTGCAGCGCAGCCCGCGGGCCCGCACCACCGTCACCTGGACGTGTGTGGGCAGCCAGGCCGGGGAGCCCTCGGCGGGCAGCGCGGCCGCCCGCAGCAGCGCCATGGCCGGGCAGGGCCGGGCTGCTCAGGGCCGGGGAAGGACAGGGCAGGGCTGGGCAGGGCTGGGGAAGGGCGGGGAAGGGCAGGAGCAGGGCCGGGGCAGGGTAGGGCTGGGCAGGGCCGGGCCCCACTCGGAGCCGCCGCTGCCGCAGCGCGAGCGACACCGGCCGGGCCGGCCCCGCCCTCCGTGCCCGGCCACGCCCACAGCGCCCCAGCCACGCCCACTGCGGCTCTGGCCCCTCCCACCGCGGCCCTGGTCACACCCACAGCGCCCAGGCCACGCCCACTGTGGCCTGGTCACGCCCCCATGCCGCTCTAGCCACGCCCACAACGCGCTCCGACCCCGCCCCTCCCCGTTTTAGCCCCGCCCCAGCCCAATCTGGCCCCGCCCCAGCCCGCCTTAGCCACGCCCATGAGCCGCTCTAACCCCGCCCCTGCCCACGCCACACCCGTGCGCTCACACCCGTGCGGTCACACCCGTGCGGTCACAGCCGTGCGGTCACACCCGTGCGGTCACACCCGTGCGGTCACAGCCGTGCGCTCACACCCGTGCGGTCACACCCGCGCGGTCACACCCGCGCGGTCAGCACCCGTGCGGTCAGCAGCGCGCGTCACAGCCGTGCGGTCACAGCCGTGCGCTCACACCCGTGCGGTCACACCCGTGCGGTCACAGCCGCGCGGTCACACCCGTGCGGTCACAGCCGCGCGGTCACAGCCGTGCGGTCACACCCGTGCGGTCACACCCGTGCGGTCACACCCGTGCGGTCACAGCCGCGCGGTCACAGCCGTGCGGTCACACCGCGACACGCGCGCATCCCCACGGCCCGGACCATCCCCACGGCCCGGGGCACCCCCGGCACCGCAGCCCCGGCACGGCCCTGCCTGTCTGTCCCCCAGACCCCGCCACGGGTGTGGTGAGCACGTGTGTGCGAGCGCAGGTGTGTCCCTACGCAGGTGTGCAATGTACGTACAAGCACACAGGCATGGTCATGCCCAGGTGTGTCCGTGCCCAAGTGTGTCCCTGCCAAGGTGTGTCTATGTCCGGCTGTGTCCATTCCCAGCTGTATCCATGTCCGGCTGTGTTCATGTCCAGGTGTGTCCGTGCCCAAGTGTGTCCATGCCCAAGTGTGTCCATTCCAAGGTGTGTCCATGTCCGGGTGTGTCCATGTCCGGCTGTGTCCATGTCCAGGTGTGTCCGTGCCCAAGTGTGTCCATGCCCAAGTGTGTCCATTCCAAGGTGTGTCCATGTCCGGGTGTGTCTATGTCCGGGTGTGTCCATGCCCAAGTGTGTCCATTCCATGGTGTGTCCATTCCCAGGTGTGTCCATGTCCGGCTGTGTCCATGCCCAGGTATGCCCATGTCCAGGTGTGTCCGTGCCCAAATGTGTCCATTCCCAGGTGTGTCCATGTCCGGCTGTGTCCATTCCCAGGTGTGTCCATGTCCGGCTGTGTCCATTCCCCGCTCTGTCCATGCCCGGCTGTGCCCTGCCCACCCCCCCCTCACACCTGTGTGTGCCCCCCCCAAGCTGACGGAGCCCCCCGGGGCCGTTCTCCCGTGGCTGCACACGGCAGCAGATTCCCGGTGTCCCCTACGGATCGTCCCCGGTGGCACCGAGCCCTCGCTTCCCCTCCCACCTGAGCAGCGTTTCCCAGGCCGGGGCAGGTGCCCCAATCCTAATGTCCCATTAAATGTCCCATTAAATGTCCCATTAAACTCCACCGCCGCCGTTCCCGTGCCCGGAGCAAGGTCAGGGCCGATCCCGCGGTGATAAGGGACAGCCGGGGCCGCGGGGCCGATCCCGCGGTGATAAGGGACAGCCGGGGCCGCGGGGTCGGTGCCAGCCCTGCCCTATCGCTCCCATCTCCGCTCCGCTCCCGCAGCCCCCGGGGCGCCCGTTCCGCCCCAGCGCGGGGACAGCAAACGGGCTCTGAGAGCCCTTCCAGCCCCGGTCACTCCATGATTCCCGTGTCCCTTTTGGGGACAGCAAATGGGCTCTGAGAGCCCTTCCAGCCCCGGTCACTCCGTGACTCCTGTGTCCCCTTTGGGGACAGCAAATGGGCTCTGGGGTCCCTTCCAGCCCTGGTCATTCCATGAGTCCCGTGTCCCTTTTGGGGACACTGCGCAAGTTCTGCAGTCCCTTCCAGCCCCCTCCATTCCATGTTCCCATGTCCCTTTTGGGGACAGCAAATGGGCTCTGCCGTCCCTTCCAGCCCCCCTCATTCCCTGATTTCCGTGTCCCTTTTGGGGACACTGTGGAGGCTCTGGGTTCCCTTCCAGACCCAGTCACTCCATGGTTCCCAAGTGCCTTTTGGGGACACCGTGTGAGCCCTGCAGTCCCTTCCAGCCCCTCTCATTCCATGATTCCCGAATCCCTTTCCTCGTTTTCAGGGCTCCTGCTCACCCCAAACGCTGCTGACGGGGCTGAAGCTGCTGAGCGCAGGAAGAGCCACATTTCACCCCAAAAACCCTCCCAGCAAACACCAAACCCGTGGAAAATCCCGTGTTTTCTCCATCGGGATGTGCTGCCCCAGCCATATTCAAATATCCCATTAAAATATGCTTCATCCGGGAATATAAATCCGACACCGGGAATTTCTTATCGGCCCCGAGATGAACTAAAATCCAATTATCCCTGCAGTCCAGGGCCTGTCCCCGCTCCTCCGGCTGCCCCTTATCCCTGCTCAGCATCTGCTTTTGATTTTCCCTTCTTTTGATTGTTTTTCCCTGGTTTTTTATGCCCTGATTATCTCTCCTCCTCTCCGCCACTTCCCATCTTTTACCTCCATAATTGGGATTTTTTCCTGTCTCCCTTCACCTTCCCTGCCCTGCTCCTGTTTATTTGTCTCTTATTCATTCATCTCTTTGATTTCACACTCACCTCTGCATTTGATGCATAAGGAGGGTTTTTAATTACCCCTGAAATCAATTACTGTATTTTTTATTCCACCCTGGAATGAAAGGGAACACAGGGATCCTTCGCAGCATCCTCAGCGAGCCTGGGCTGAGTGAAATCTCCTTTTAATTCTTGCTCCAACTGTACTTTTTGGCTTCAATTTTTGCTTTCACATCAATTTTTGCTTTGGCTTTCATTTCTGCTGTAATTTTATTTCTTTTGCTTCAATTTTAATTTATTTTTTCCTTCCATTTCCCCCTCAACTTTAATTTTTCCTTCAATTTTTGATTAACTTAATTTTTTCTTCCTCCTCCTCTTCCATGGAATGTCCCTCCCCCAGCTCACCCTGCTGCTCCCCTAAAACACTCCCGTGACATCCTGGATGGAAACTCCCAACAAACCCAGCTCCAACCTCAGGAAAAAGCTGGAAAACAACACAAATGACAATGATTTTGCTCTTTTCTCATCCTTTGGTCCAAAATCCCACTCTCCATCCCAGTGGGAGCAGCAGCTGCTCACCAGGGTCGGGATCCCATTCCCAGGGCTGGATCCCATTCCCAGTGTTGGGATCCCATTCCCAGTGTTGGGATCCCATTCCCAGGACTAGGATCTCATTCTCAGGGCTGGGATCTCATTCCTAGGTCTCGTTGGGTCTTTGGATCCATTTGATGGTGAGAGCCAGGACAGGAGCGACTGCAGCGACAGCCCTGGAGGGAAGAAAAGGGGAAGGAAGAGCCAGAGCTGGGAATGCAGAACCTCCAAAGTGTGAGAGGCTGGAAATGACCCAAAAAACCCCCAACCCTGGGCTGATCCCAAAGGAAAGGTGGGAATTGTGTCCCTGAGCCCCCTGAGGTGAGAGCCCACCTGCAGAGCTGCCCCAGCCCTGGGGATTCCAACAGCACAAGGACCTGGAGCTGCTGGAGAGAGCCCAGAGGAGGCCCCGGAGCT
>JAVTVJ010003022.1:45000-62816 GCA_034509425.1 Eopsaltria australis | reverse complement strand
AATCCTTCCCAGAGCCATTTCCTCCAGGAAAAAAACCCTCCCAGGACTGCTTCCTGCAGGAAAAATCCCTCCCAGGGCCTCTTCCTTCAGGAAAAACCCTCCCAGGGCCACTTCCACAAGGAAAGAAACTCCTTCCCAGGGCTGGAAGGAGCAGCTGTGGCTCCAGCAGGAGCTGCCAGCCCGGGTGTTTGTCAGGGCTGTTTTTTAATGTTCTCATCTCTTTCGCTTCCCTCCCACCCGATGATTTTTCCAAGGAATTTTTTTAATCCAATGATGGAATTTTGATCCGTGAGGATGATCCGTTCCCCGTGGGGGGAATAAAAACGAGCACAGACTCATCCAGAGCTGGGAGAACCCTCAAGGAGCGTCCTCAGGCATGGCTGGGACCTTCAGCCAAGCGGGATTTCATGGATTTCCCCGAGAATCAGGGATTTGGCCTGGAAAAAATTGATTTTATTCGCATTTTTAGCCACTTTTGCTAAAGTAAAAAAAATTTCCGCGCTGTGCAAACCGGAGCCTGGCTGTGGAGAGATCATTTCCCCGGCTCGGCCTCGGGCTCGGGCTCGGGGCCGGGCTCGGTTTTGGGGTGAGAACGCTCGGATTTGGGTTGAGCCATTCCAGGAGCGCTGGCCCTTTAAGACGTAGCAATGTGACATCATGACGTAGCGCGTCTGTTAAGGGAAGGAAAACGCCGGGCGGAAGTGGGGGGGGGGAGTGCGTCAAATACCCGGATGTTGAGGCGGCTTCCGATTGGCTGCCTAAAGCGGGGCGGGGCGGGGCCGCGGCGTGTGGGGAAGAACCCGGAAGTGCTGAGGGGGAGCGGCGGCCGCGATCCCAGGTCAGGGCCGGGCCGGGGCTGGGGAGGCCCCGCCGGGACCGGGGCTCCCTCTGAGCACCGGGAGGCGCCGGGGCCGCGCTGCTGCGGCGTCCCGGCCGCTCCTGAGGGGCCGCGCCAGGAGCGCTCCGCTTGGGGGTGGCGGGCGAGGGTCTCGTGTGGAGGCGCCGTCAGCGGGGTCTGGGATCCGCGCCTTGAGAAGGGGGAGGCGCTCGGGAGTGTCCGGCTGGGGGGCATTCACCTCGGGAAGGGGAGGAGGATCCGTGGGGATCTGCTCAGGGCTGTGGGATATTCCCCTCAGCAAGGATCCATGGGGATCTGCTCAGGGCTGTGGGATATTCCCCTCAGGAAGGGGAGGAGGATCCATGGGGATCTGCTCAGGGCTCTGGGATATTCCCCTCAGGAAGGAGGATCCATGGGGATCTGCTCAGGGCTCTGGGATATTCCCCTCAGGATGGAGGATCCATGGGGATGTGCTGGGAGAGGTTTCCCCTCAGGAAGGATCCATGGGGATCTGCTCAGGGCTCTGGGATATTCCCCTCAGGAAGGGGAGGAGGATCCATGGGGATCTGCTCAGGGCTCTGGGATATTCCCCTCAGGAAGGGGAGGAGGATCCATGGGGATCTGCTGGGAGAGGTTTCCCTCAGGCTGCGGTGTGGGGTGGGGGTGATCTGGGCGCTGTTTCGAGGGGAGCTGTGGGAGTTAGAGGGGGGTTCTGGGGTGTGAGGGGGGGTCTGGGAGGATCCTGGAGCTGTCGGGGGGGTTTGGGATGGAGCCTGTTGGGTTTGGGAGGATCCTGACGGGTGAGGATGGATCCTGTTGGGACAGGATGGGTCTGGCAGGATCCTGGAGCTGTCAGGGGGGGTTTGGGACAATCCTGTTGGGTCAGGATGAGTCTGGGGTGATCTTGATGGGTTTGGGATGATCCCGTTGGATCTGGGAAGATCCTGTTGGATCAGGAGGGATCTGGGATGGCTCCTGTTGGATCTGGGATGGATCCTGTTGGATCAGGATGGATCCTGTTGGGTCAGGATGGATCTGGGATGGCTCCTGTTGGGTCTGGGATGGATCCTGTTGTGTCAGGATGGATCTGGGATGGATCCTGTTGGATCAGGATGGATCCTGTTGGGTCAGGATGGATCTGGGATGGCTCCTGTTGGGTCTGGGATGGCTCCTGTTGGCTCTGGGATGGCTCCTGTTGGCTCTGGGATGGCTCCTGTTGTGTCAGGATGGATCTGGGATGGCTCCTGTTGGGTCTGGGATGGCTCCTGTTGGCTCTGGGATGGCTCCTGTTGTGTCAGCGTTTGTCATTCCGTGCTCCCAGCATTCCCAGTGATTTTATGATCCCACCATTCCATGCCTCCGCGCTCCCATCCCAGCCGAGTTCTGACCCCCCCTCCCTCCCCGTCCCAGCCGTGTCCGAGGCCATGCCGGGCGCGGGCGGCGCGGCCGTGGCTCCCGAGGAGCGCGTGCGGCGCCTGATCCAGGCGGGCAGCAGCGTGGAGGTGAGCGAGGACATCCCGCCCCGGCGCTACTTCCGCTCGGGAGTGGAGATGCTGCGCATGGCCACGGTGTACCGCGAGGAGGGCAACCTGGAGCACGCCTTCATCCTCTACAACAAGTACATCACGTAAGGGACGGGCTCCGGGGGCTTCGGGGGGTTCTGGGATCAGGGAGGGGTGTCCAGAGAGTGTCCAGGGGATGTGGGGGGCTCAGGGCTCAAGGAGGGGTGTCCAGAGTGTGTCCAGGGGCTGTGGGGGGTTCTGAGCACAGGGAGAGGGATCTGGAGTGTGTCCAGGGGCTGTGGGGGGCTCAGGGGAGGCGAGTCCAGGGGGCTATGGGGGGCTCAGGGCTCAAGGAGGAGTGGTCCAGAGTGTGTCCCAGGGGCTGTGGGGGGTTTCAGGAATCAGGGAGGGGGGTCTGCAGCCGTCTGGGGGCTTCAGGGGATTTTTCAGCTCAAGGACGGGTGTCCAGAGAGTGTCCAGGGGCTGTGAGAGGGTCTGGACTCAGGGAGGGGGGTCTGGAGCTTGTCTGAGAGCTTCAGGGTGTTCCAGGCTCAAGGAGGAGTGTCCAGAGTGTGTCCAGGGGCTGTGGGGGGTTCTGAGCACAGGGAGAGGGATCTGGAGTGTGTCCAGGGGCTGTGGGGGGCTCAGGGCTCAAGGAGGGGTGTCCAGAGTGTGTCCAGGGCCTGTGGGGGGCTCAGGGCTCAAGGAGGGGTGTCCAGAGTGTGTCCAGGGGCTGTGGGAGGTTCTGGGCTCAAGGAGGGGTGTCCAGAGTGTGTCCAGGCCCTCCAGGGGGTTTTGGGCTCTGGGAAGGGTGCTCAGAGTGTGTCCAGGGGCTGTGGGGGCTCAGGGAGGGGTGTCTGGAGCATCTCCATGAGCTGGGAGAGCTCCAGAGCCCTGCTCCTGGAGGGATTTTGGGTGCCACAGCTGGTGGCACTGAGCTGGGGATGTGGGAGAGGATGTGGGGCACAAAGCCACAGGTGCAGCTCAGACTGACCACACTTGGGGAAAGGTGTGAAGGACAAAGCCACAGATGCCCCTCGCTTGTAAAACTTCCCAAAATCCGTAATCCCAGGATGGTTTGGCTTGGAGAGCGTCCAGGCCAACCCCAGGCAGGGCCACCTGGAGCAGGTGACACAGGGACACGTCCAGGTGTGTTGGGAGTGTCTGCAGAGAGGGAAAATCCAGGCTGTTCCAGGCTTCCATGGAACTCCAGCTGTTCCATGGGAGGAATTTCCTCCTCATTTTGGGTTGAAAATCTTGTGGTTGAGTTCATGTCCTTGTCCTGTCACCGGGCACCAATGGGAAGAGCCTGGCACCACCCCCTGTGGGATTTTGGTGTTATGGGAATGAGATTCCCCCGGGACCCGGGCTGGTCCGGGATCTCTGTCCCTCTGGAAGCTCCTGTCAGCAGCAGGGATGAGGTCAAAGTTTGCAGGTGTTTCATCACCTCAGTTCTTCCCCAGGCTGGGTGGGGATCTGTGCTCAGGGATTTCTGTGTCCAGGAAGGCTCGGGGCTGGGCTGTGGTGTCCCTAATACAGGACAAACCTGTTTTATTCCATGGTTACTGCAGGGACCCACAGCAGGGACCACTCAGGGATTTATTTATTTCATTTCTTCCTCGGGAGCACAATCCAGCCCCTCAAACCCAGCCTGTGGGTGTTTAAAGGGATGAAAGCTCCCATCCCAACAGCACAGAGTCCTGTTCTTGTGGGGTTTTTGCCCTAAATCTGCCCCTCCTGCTCCCACTGGTGTGGATTTGCTGTGCCCACTCGGGCACTGATTGATTTATTTATTTCATTTCTTCCTCGGGAGCACAATCCAGCCCCTCAAACCCAGCCTGTGGGTGTTTAAAGGGATGAAAGCTCCCATCCCAACAGCACAGAGTCCTGTTCTTGTGGGGTTTTTGCCCTAAATCTGCCCCTCCTGCTCCCACTGGTGTGGATTTTGCTGTGCCCCCTCACCCCAAGCAGGCTTGGCACCTCCGTGGCCGTTTCCCCTCCCTGCCCCCCTTGAGCGGGGTTGCTGCCCCTCAAACCCGACACATTTTTCCCTGCTTAGCTTTTTCCTCCCCTCCTCGCCCTTCCTGAGCTTTTATGGGCATGGTGTGGAGGGAGCCCGGGGGAGCTGGGCAGTGTAAAACCTTCGGGAAGGCTTCCAGGAGCCGGGAGAAAGGAGAAACTCTTTAAACTAAACAAAGCAGCTCGGGGCTGCTCCATTGTAGCAGCCAGAGGTGCTGGGCTGCGCTTCCAGCAGCTCTCAAAGGCTCCTGGCATTTCCAGCCCGGCTGCCAGCAGGGTGGAAAAGCTTCCCCGGGTGGGATTTGTGACGAATCCAGCCCGGGCTGCCCAAAGATAGGAGCTGGGTGCTGGATTTGCTCCCGGGGAGGGTGGGGAAGCTGCAGCTCCAGCAGAGGGTTTGGTGCTTTCTGGGTGTGCTGACGCAGGGAGCAGGAGGAGGCACTGGGGACTCGTGGGTTTGCTCTGCTCTCCCTTTTTCCAGGAGTGGGGGACAAGGAAAGATCCTGGGGAGACCTCAGAGCCCCTTAGGGGTTGGGAAAAGGAGGGAGAGGGGCTTTGGAGAGTGTCAGGCCAAGGGAGGATGGTTTTAAACTGATTTGGGGCAGGGTTAGATGGGATATTGGGAAGGAATTCCTCCCTCTGAGGGTGGGGAGGGGCTGGGATGGAATTCCCAGAGCAGCTGTGGCTGCCCCTGGATCCCTGGAATTTTCCAAGGCCGGGCTGGAGCCCCCTGGGGCAGTGGGAGGTGTCCCTGCCACGCAGGGGTGGCACTGGATGGGATTTAAGGTTCTTCCCACCCAAACCATTCCATGATCCTGTACCTGTTTTTAGGATTTTTAACACTTTTCCTTGCCCGTGGTCCTGAGCAGCTCCTGCCTTGATCCCAGTGGGTTTTCCTTGAATTTCCTTGGAGGTTTGGCAGACCCAAATAACAAGGAAAAAAGTGATGAGACACAACTTTGAGCCGAACAAGAAAGGAAAAAAGTAACAAACCACAACTTTTCCCTGGTGCTGGGGCTCCCTGATTCCCTTGGAGCAGCTCCAGGGACTCCTGGAGGTGTCACAAAGGCCTCGAGAGCCCCCGGCTTGGCCTGGGCTGGGCTTAAAAATAACCCTGGCTGTGGCTGCTGGGTGCCAAGCAGCTGCTGTGCTGGACTGGGGAGCAGGCAGAGGTTTGAGCCAGCCCAGAGCCCTGGCTGTGGGAGGTTTGGGTCCTGCCAGGCCTCAGCAGGGCTGGGGGCAGCAAACACGAGCTCTTCCAGCTCTCCCTCTGCCCCATCCCCGCCTTGCCCCGGAGTTCTCCTCCTCTCTCACCCTCCTGCCCACTTTTCCCCCAGCCCAGCTGCCTCTGCTGGTTTTCCCACCGTGCCCAGGCCAGCATCTGCTCTCAATCCTTGCTAATTAATCCCTTCCGTTGGAGCCCAGGAGCTGCTGGCAGCGCCCGGGGCCTCGCTGTGTGTCCTGGGCACGGTGACCTCCTTCACAGCTCCCCGGGCCCTGCAGGGCTGCAGCCGTGCCCTGGCCCTGCTCACCCTGCTCACCCTGGCCCTGCTCCCCCTGGCCCTGCTCCCCCTGCTGCCCCTGGCCCTGGCCCTGGCCCTGCTCACCCTGCTCGCCCTGCTCCCCTTGGCCCTGCTCCCCCTGCCCCTGGTCCTGCTCCCCCTGCCCCTGCTCCCCCTGCTCCCCCTGGCCCTGCTCCCCCTGGCCCTGCTCCCCCTGGCCCTGGCCCTGCTGCCCCTGCTCACCCTGCTCCCCCTGGCCCTGCTGCCCCTGCTCACCCTGCTCCCCCTGGCCCTGCTCCCCCTGCTCCCCGGCCCTTGGCCCTGCTCCCCCTGCTCACTCCGCTCCCCCTGGCCCTGCTCCCCCTGCCCTGCCCTGGCCCTGCTCCCGGCCCTGGCCCTGCTCCCCCTGCCCCTGGCCCTGCTCCCTGCCCCTGCCCTGCTCCTGCCCTCTGCTCCCTGGCCCTGCTCCCCTGGCCCTGCTCCCCTGTTCACCCTGCGCCCCTGCCCTCTCCCCCCCCTGCTCCCTGCCCCTGCCCTGCTCCCCTGCACCTCTGTGGGTGCCACAGCAGGCTGGCCGAGGCAGAGGGAGGGCAGGGATTTTGGGATTGTCCCCAAAGCTGCCCTGGGTTGATTTCCCTCCATGCTCAAGGACAGAGAGCTCTGAGTCAGCCGAGTCCTTGAGCTGGGCTGGAATCCCGGGATGCTCCCAGGTGTATCCCAGGATGCTCCCAGGTGTATCCCAGGATGCTCCCAGGATGCTCCCAGGTGTATCCCAGGTGTATCCCAGGTGTATCCCAGGTGTATCCCAGGTGTATCCCAGGATGCTCCCAGGTGTATCCCAGGATGCTCCCAGGTGTGGGCAGGTGCCCCAGCACCTTCCTGAGTCGCCCCTGCCCTTGTGGGGTCAGAGCAGCTCATTAATGGTTCTGTTCAGAATAAATGAGTTTATCCCTGGATCCCGGGACCAGCTGGGAGCTGAGGAACCCCCTGGGGACCAAGTGACATCTCCTGAGGGCTGTGCTGAGCATCCCCTGGGATGGAGGGTCCCTGCAGACAGACAGCCTGCCCTGCTGGGACCCCAGGGATCCCCCAAACCCCGCTGAGTGTCCTGAACTGCAGCTTTCCTCCGGTTTTCCAGGCTCTTCATCGAGAAGCTGCCGCAGCACCGCGATTACAAAAGCGCCGTCATTCCCGAGAAGAGGGACACGGTCAAAGTGAGTGGGGACAGCTCCAGGTCTGCCGTGGGAGCCAGGGTCATCCACCTCGGCATCCCATGGCTCTGGGATGGGTGATCCACACAAATCGTGCTGCCTGGGCAGTCCTGACCCTCGGGAGTTCAGTTCTGGGCTCCAGGAAATCCATGGAGGGGCTGGAGCGTGTCCAGAGCTGGGGAAGGGTCTGGAGCACCAGGAGAGGCTGAGGGAAGAGGGAGAAAAGGGGATCAGGGGGGACCTTGTGGCTCTGCACAGTCCCTGACAGGAGGGGACAGCCCCAGGTCGGGCTCTGCTGCCAGGGGACAGGGACAGGAGAGAGGGAATGGCCTCAGGCTGGGCCAGGGGAGCTTTGGGTTGGATATTGGGAAAACTCCTTCCCCAGAAGCATTGTCCAGTCCTGGCACAGGCTCCCACCGCCCCTGGAAGTGTTCCAAAACACCCAGGGCAGCACTGGGGGAGTGGTTGAGCTCAATCTTGGAATATTTTCCAACCTAAACAATTCCCTGATTCTCTGAGTTTGGTTTGGGGGGTTCTCACCCCGTTGCCCTTGCACTGGGCTGGCCCTGGTGTCCAGTTTGCCTCCTGCTGACCACTGGGGTGTCCTCTCTTCCCTGTTTTTTTAACACCTCATGGCATTTCCGTGCCTGGTGGCTGGATGTCCAAACTCCCGATTTCCCAGGGAATCCCTGGAGATCCCTCCCAGCCACCAGGAGCTGCAGCTCCTCTGCTCGGAGCTGAGCACAAGAGGAGGGCACAGCATGACCTGAGCTCTTGCTCGGGTGATTTTGGTGGTGATTTTTGGGACTCTGCAGCTGCTCAGGTTTCGTTTTCCCAAACTGATCCTGTGCTTCCTCCCCCAGAAACTGAAGGAAGTAGCCTTTCCCCGAGCCGAAGAGCTCAAGGAGGAGCTGCTAAAGAGGTACGCCAAGGACTATGCTAAGTACAAGGAGCAGGAGGTGAGTGACAGGAGACTGGAGGGAGGCCTGTGCTCCCCAGGAGCCCCTCAGCCTCTCTTGGACAGGGTTTGGAAGCTCCCTGGGTGCTCGGGAATGTCCGCTCTGGGTGGTTCAGGGCCCAGGTTTGTCCCTTGCTGTGGCTGTGGGTGGCTCTCAGGGGTGTCCCTGTGCCCTCTCCTCGTGCTTTCCCCTCAGCTGGGGCTGTTTGCTCGGTGTGTTCTCTTCATCCCAGCGCCACATCCAGGTGTTCCAGTCCGGAAACTCGGCCTGGGCAAGGATCTGGGGCTCTGTGGGCAAAGCACAACCCTCTGCAGTCAGTTTTGCTTTAGAGACAGGACAGAGGGAAATCAGCCTGGAGCTGGAATTCCATGGGAGAGGGAGGGTGAGGCAGTGCTTTTCCTGCCCTTGGTGCAGCTGGATCCGTGCTCTGCCAGCTGAAGTTTCCTTGCAGAAAATGCTCTTTGCTGGTGACCTTTTGCAGACCCTTCAGGAATAAACTGGGGGTGCCTGGGGGTCTGCAGAGGCTTCGTGCTCTGCCCCCTCTCTCCTGCTGTCCCCGGGCGTGTTCCCCCTGGCAGCAGGAGGGAGGAGAGTGATTTGCACCCCCTTGGGCTTTGCAGCAGCAGCTGCAGGAGGAGAAGACTCGGGTGGCGCTGATGAAGCAGCAGCAGGCAGAGCAGGAGCAGTTCCACGCCTTCGAGGAGATGATCCGGCGCCAGGAGCTGGAGAAGGAGCGCCTGAGGATCGTGCAGGAGTTTGGGAAGCCAGAGCCAGAGGCTGTGGATGGACCCCTCATCCCTGGAGTGGAAAAGCCCCCCACAGATTTAACCCCAAAGGTTCCAGTCTCTCCGGTGCACCCAGCAAGCCCAGCAGCGGGGACTGTCCCCTCCAGGCCTCCTGTTGTGGACAGATCTTTGAAGCCCAGTGCTCTGGGGAGCACAGAGAACAGTTAGTACCCCTTGGAGCATCCTTCTCCCTGCTGGGGCTGTGCCAAACCTGGCCAGTTTCTCTTGGAATTCCCTGATCATGGCTCCAGCCCTCCTGCTCCTCGGGGGTTTGCTGTCCCTCGTCACTGGGTGCTGTGGACGCTCACAGGGCTGGGGAGGGAATCTCCTCTTGGGAATGTGCCCTCCCTGCTTTCCCAGCCCAGTCCCTGCTCTTCCAGGCTCTGCAGCCTCTTTGCCTTGGTGCAAACACTTGGTGGGGATTGGGGTTTAATGTAGGAGATTTGGGGTTTAATGTTGGGGATTGGGGTTTAATGTTGGAGATTTGGGGTTTAATGTTGGGGATTGGGGTTTAATGTTGGGGATTGGGGTTTAATGTTGAGGATTGGGGTTTAATGTTGGAGATTTGGGGTTTAGCTCCTGGCTGGGCTGGCTGAATCCTCCTCCTGACCAAATTCCCCTAATTACAAATCCCATAACATTCCAAAACTCCGATTCAGCCCTGCCCAGTGGCTGGGCCTTGCCCAGTGACCTGCCCTGCTTTCAAGAGCATTTCCTAAGGGTGTGGGGTTTCCTTTTTGCTGACAGAACTCTCCTTCTGACACCCTGCTCGAGGATCCTGCCCCTCTCCATCCCCCTTTCCCCGTCTGTCCCCCATCAGGTGTCACAGTCACACGTTTCCCTGTGGGATTTTACCTTCCCAGGTGGATTTTGGGTTTCATCCCCTCAGCTCCTGGCCCGAGGGGCCGTTCCTCCAGCCTTGCTGACTCTCTGCTCCTCCCCACAGGTGCAGGAGTGGACGTGCTCCGCCAGGTCATTGTCCCCAGGGAGCTGTGCCACAAGTTCCTGCAGCTGGCTGATGCCAACACGGTGCGGGGCGTGGAGACCTGCGGGATCCTCTGCGGGAAGCTGGTAAGGGGACAGCCCCCCAGGAGACCCCACAAGTGCCACGGGGGCTGTTTGGCATTTGGAAATGGCTCAAGGACTCTGATTTTTTGTCCTGGAATTCTTCAGTGTGGAGATTCTGGAATTCTTAGGGGTGATCTGCTTCTCCCTTTCCCCGTTTTCAGGTCAGGGTTTCCCCACCCTGAGTGAGGTGCCAGCCTGAGTCCCCCTCTCAGCTTCCTCCCCGCTGCTGGTGACATTCCTGGTGACATTCCTGGTGGCAGGCAGCTCCAGGGACTTGTCCTTTGTGTGTCCCAGCTGGTGGCCCTCAGCAGCCCAGGCTGACAGGGCGCTGCTCTCCCCCAGGCTTCGCGTGCCCGCGTTTTGCTGGCAGCTCCAGCCCGTCTGCCCCGAGTCACTCCTTTGAAATGAAGCTTTGATGTGGCAACTTCCTGCAGCCCCAGCTGCTTCCAGACACTGGGGATGGTTTGGGGATGAGGCATCAGCCCCTTTTTGGGTGGAGAGCTGGGTCTGAGGGGTGTCCAGGGCTTCTCTGAGCTCCTGCGGGGGAGAATTAAACAGGAGAGAATCCTGCGTTGGTAACGTGCACCTGCAGATGGGGGGTGGCTGCCTTGTCCCCGAGGCTCAGGACATTCCCTGAGGGTCACAGCCTGCTGTGCTGGCACTGCCTTGCAGATGAGGAACGAGTTCACCATCACCCACGTCATCGTCCCCAAGCAGCTGGGGGGCCCCGACTCCTGCACCACCGAGAGCGAGGAGGAGCTCTTCGTCATCCAGGACCAGCACGGCCTCGTCACCCTGGGCTGGATCCACGTGAGTCCCCTTCCCCCGGCCCCTCCCTGCCCTCCAGCCCCAGGGGGAAGGGCTGGCTGGGGAGGAGAAGCTGCTGGAGGAGATGGGAGGGAATGGGCAGCAGCCTCTGGTTGTGTTTCTCTCTCTGGTTGTGTTTCTGTCTCTGGTTGTGTTTCTGTCTCTCTGGTTGTGTTTGTCCCTCTCTGGTTGTGTTTCTCTCTCTCTGGTTGTGTTTCTGTCTCTCTGGTTGTGTTTCTCTCTCTCTGGTTGGGTTTCTGTCTCTCTGGTTGTGTTTCTCTCTCTCTGGTTGTGTTTCTCTCTCTCTCTGGTTGTGTTTCTTTCTCTCTGGTTGTGTTTCTTTCTCTCTGGTTGTGTTTCTGTCTCTCTGGTTGTGTTTCTCTCTCTCTGGTTGTGTTTCTCTCTCTCTGGTTGTGTTTCTCTCTCTCTGGTTGTGTTTCTCTCTCTCTGGTTGGGTTTCTCTCTCTCTGGTTGGGTTTCTCTCTCTCTGGTTGGGTTTCCCTCTCTGGTTCAGTCTCGTTCACAGCCCTGATGGAGAAATCCAGGCCTGGTTTATGTTTGGGTCGCTTCCTAAATCCTTCAAGCCCTTTGAAAGGGAGGGAGGGAAGCTTTAGATGAGATTTGGGAAGAAGCTCTTCCCTGTGAGAGTGGTGAGGCGCTGGCTGCCCAGATTTGCTGTGGCTGCCCCTGGATCCCTGGCAGTGCCCAAGGCCAGGCTGGAGCCCCCTGGGACAGAGGGAGCTGTCCCTGCCATGGCAGGGCTGGCACTGGATGGGCTTTAAGGTCCCTCCAACCCAACCCATTCTGCAGTTCCACCTCAGGAGTGTCCCCTGTGTCCTGCAGGGAGCTGTGTCTCTCTGTCCCCACTCTCCTGGCAGGCAGGATCCCTGGGGAGGATTTCCCAGCCTGCTGTGACCGGTGTCCCCATGTCCCCATTGCAGACCCACCCCACCCAGACTGCCTTCCTGTCCAGCGTGGACCTGCACACCCACTGCTCCTACCAGATGATGCTGCCCGAGTCCATCGCCATCGTGTGCTCCCCCAAGTACCAGGAGTGAGTGTGGACACCAGGATTTGGGGCTGGGGAGGCTTTTCCCTCTGCCTGGGCTGGCAGCCACTCTCCTCCTCTCTCAGACTCCTGACCAGGCAGCTCCTGGGAGCTGTTTGCAGGGTTTGTGTCTGGGCTGGAGGTTCAGAGGTGGCTGGAGGAGTTTCCCAGAAACTGGGGTGTCCCTCAGCCTCAATCCCTGCTCCTGCTGGGCATGAGCAGCCCCAAAGGTTCTCCTTGGGCTCCAGGGGCTGTGGAGCCTCGAGGTACAGAGTTCCTGTTCTCTGCTCCAGGACTGGGTTCTTCAAGCTCACAGAGCACGGCCTGGAGGAGATCTCGTCCTGCCGGCAGAAGGGGTTCCACCCCCACCCCAAAGACCCCCCTCTCTTCACAGTGAGTGCCTGTGGGGTGTGTGGGGTGTGTGGGACACTGCCCTTGGGTCAAATCATCCACGTCCGGGAGGCTCAGCCTTCCAGGGGCTGATTTTCAGTTCCCAGAGTGGAGGTGCAGGAGCTTCCCAAGGTTTTCCAGGTGTTGGGAGGGTGATGCAGAGCTCCAGGCTGCAGGAATTGAGGTTTTCCAGGTGTTGGGAGGGCGATGCAGAGCTCTTGGCTGCAGGAATTGAGGTTTTCCAGGTGCTGGGAGGGCGATGCAGAGCTCCAGGCTGCAGGAATTGAGGTTTTCCGGGTGCTGGGAGGGTGATGCAGAGCTCCAGGCTGCAGGAATTGAGGTTTTCCAGGTGCTGGGAGGGCGATGCAGAGCTCCAGGCTCCAGGAATTGAGGTTTTCCAGGTGTTGAGAGCATGATTCAGAGCTCCAGGCTGCAGGAACAGGGCAAAGCAGCAGCCCAGGGCTGTTTGAGGGGGGATCGGTGTTTGGGGCCTGCCGTGGTCACTCTGTGCTCAGCATGGGGCTGCTCCAAGGGCTGTTCTGGACAGCCAGGTTGTGTCAGGAGCCAGAGACTCACCTGAGCCGTGGGAACACCTGGATAACCCCTGTCCCCTGCTCTCCTCTCTTCCAGACCTGCAGCCACGTGTCCATAGTGGAGAGGGACGTGGTGCTGATGGATCTCCGATGAAGCCTCTTGCCTTACCCCCTGACAGGAGCAGCCACCTCCCTTCAGGCCTCGGGAATCCTTTCCTCCCTGCTGTAGCAGATGATTTCCACCGTGTAGTGACCCCTCCCGTCCCTCCCCACGGTGGAATCGGATCCCTGCCCTCGGTGGGAGCCCCTGGAGCCTCAAGGAGCCCCTGGAGCAGCAGTGCCTGGCGTGGGGCTGGCAGAGGGGGCTGGGGGGCTCCAGGTGTGGGGAGAAGGCAGCTGGGAGCTCAGAGACAGAAACCAACACTAATTCATTTGTTTGACTCTGACCTCCTGGGGAGGTTCCCCCTGCCACCCTGAGGGGTGGAAACCTCTCCAAGTGCTTTTGGGACTTGCCCAGTTCAACCCCTGCCCTGTTTTGTCCCTGGTTCTGGTCTCAGCACAGCTCCCAGGAGCTGATAAATCTTTCCTCCGGTTTAAAGTCAAACCTTGCTGCCCCCTGTGACCCGCACAGTGCTGCTTCTGGTGCTCGTGTGTCTGCCTGGGGAGGGAGCAGAGCCCAGCCTCCTTTGGGATCCCTCTCCCAGCCTTTCAGGGCTGAAAATCCCTGGATGGGGCCCTGCTGTGCATCCCAGCAGTGTTTGGGGATGTCTGGACACTCCATCCCTTCTCCTGGCTGTGGGATGACCGAGGAGAAGCTCAGTCCTGTGGCTGCCATCACCAATCCAGGATGGGATTCCAGCAGCTCTGGCCACTCCAGGATGGGATTCCAGCATCTCTGCCCACTTCCATCCCACTCCAGGATGGGATTCCAGCATCTCTGCCCACTTCCATCCCACTCCAGGATGGGATTCCAGCAGCTCTGACACTTCCCTTCTCCCAGCTCCCTGATTCCTGCACATCCCAGAGCAGCTGAGTCCCATCCTTGCCAAGCCCGTGACGTCTGTGCCGCCGGAGCCTCCTCGAGGTGCTTTAGTCGGGTGCCAAGCCCAGATTTTCCCTCTGCGAGCTCCACGCCCTCGAGGGGGAGGGAAGCAGCAGCATTCCAAGGTGGAAAGCAGCTGTGCCGAGGGAGGGCCGGGTGTGCTGCTCATCCCCAGATCCCCAAACCCCGGCGGGATGGGATGGGATGGGATGGGATGGGATGGGATGGGATGGGATGGGATGGGATGGGATGGGATGGGGATGGGATGGTCGGCACATGGAAGGGGCCGGAGCTGCCGTCCCACCTGGCGTGCGAACCCCCCCGTCCCCGGCCGTGTGCCCGCACAGCCCGGGGCGCTCCTGCGGCGCACGTGGATGGGGAAAATCCGGGCCAGGCCTCCTGTGCCACGCTCTGCTTTGAGCTCTGCCTGCGGGGAGGGCGAGGGCGAGGGCAAGGGCTCTGGCCCTGGCTCTGGCCCTGGCTCTGGCCCTGGCCCTGGCCCTGGCCCTGGTTCTGGCTCTGGCCCTGGCCCTGGCCCTGGCCCTGGCCCTGGCTCTGGCCCTGGCCCTGGCCCTGGCCCTGGCCCTGGCCCTGGCCCTGGCCCTGGCCCTGGCCCTGGCCCTGGCCCTGGCTCTGGCCCTGGCCCTGGCCCTGGCCCTGGCCCTGGCCCTGGCTCTGGCCCTGGCCCTGGCTCTGGCCCTGGCCCTGGTCCTGGCCCTGGCTGGCTGGCCCTGGCCCTGGCCCTGGCCCTGGCCCTGGCTCTGGCCCTGGCTCTGGCCCTGGCCCTGGCCCTGGCCCTGGCCCTGGCCCTGGCCCTGGCCCTGGCCCTGGCCCTGGCCCTGGCCCTGGCTCTGGCCCTGGCCCTGGCCCTGGCCCTGGCCCTGGCCCTGGCTCTGGCCCTGGCCCTGGCTCTGGCCCTGGCCCTGGTCCTGGCCCTGGCTCTGGCCCTGGCCCTGGCCCTGGCCCTGGCCCTGGCTCTGGCCCTGGCTCTGGCCCTGGCCCTGGCCCTGGCCCTGGCCCTGGCTCTTGCCCTGGCCCTGGCCCTGGCCCTGGCCCTGGCCCTGGCTCTGGCCCTGGCCCTGGCCCTGGCCCTGGCCCTGGCTCTGGCCCTGGCCCTGGCTCTGGCTCTGGCTCTGGCTCTGGCCCTGGCTCTGGCTCTGGCCCTGGCCCTGGCCCTGGCCCTGGCCCTGGCCCTGGCCCTGGCCCTGGCTCTGGCCCTGGCTCTTGCCCTGGCCCTGGCTCTGTCCCTGTCCCTGGCCCTGGCCCTGGCCCTGGCCCTGGTCCTGGCCCTGGCTCTTGCCCTGGCCCTGGCCCTGGCCCTGGCCCTGGCCCTGGCTCTGGCCCTGGCTCTGGCTCTGGCCCTGGCCCTGGCCCTGGCCCTGGCCCTGGCTCTGGCCCTGGCTCTGGCTCGGGTTCGGGGGGGCTCCTCTCCTTTTGCGGTTCGCGTTCGCGTGACAAGCGCTGCTCCCGGCTTCTCCCGAGCGGCTTTGGAACGGGCTTGCCCGGGGCTGGGAGGGAGGGGCCTTCGGGGCATCTCTGCGAGCTCCTTCTCAGCCCGAATTAATTAAACCCGCGCTCAGGAGGGGCTGCACTTTCCGTGTAGGATCGTTCATCCCGGAGCGCAGGGCGGCTCCTCGCCCCCAGGGCTCCCCCGGAGCAGAGGGAGGACACACACACAGAAAATCGCATCCTGCAAAGCAGCAATTCCCTCAAACCTGTGGGGAATGTCCCGAAGGATTCATCCCAGCTCCACATCCTCAGGTGTGAGCTGGCTCCAGGACGGGAGCTGGTGGCACCTCACCGTTTTTTGTGTTGTCCCGGTGACTGAAAAACCTTCCCAGAGGGATTTTCCACATTCCTTGGAGCGGGGAGTTCCTCAGGTCAGGGCCCGGCACTGCTCCCTGAGCTTTTCCATCACATTTTTCAGCCCGGGTCCTCGCTGTGTGTGTCAGTGAATGCCGACATCCCGGCACTGCTGCCCACGAGCCCACCCTGGCTGTGCCAGATGTGGCTGTCACCCCTCACAACCACCCCAAACCGGCTTGCGTTTGGGAGGAGCTGAACCCGAACATAAACCACACTCGGCAGGAATGATTAATTGGCTGTAAAATCGTGGCTCGTGTGTTTTTGGGGGGTTCCCGCAGGGCGGGGAGCGATGCTTATCCCCACCTCGGGAGAAGGAATCGATCCAAACCCCTCTTTTCATGGTTTCCCCATCCTCAGCAGCATCCCGAGCGCTTCCGAGCCTGAGCATTCCCCTCGAGGGAGGTGCCGAGGGCTGAGCGGCCGCCGGGAGTTTTGAAACGCGGCGGCCGAGCCGGGATCGCCCCCTCCTCGTCCCACGCCTGCCGGCCTCGCCCGTGCCCGTGCGTGTGCCGGGGGATGCCTGGCGTTCCTGCGAGCATCCCGGGCCCGCCGGAGGCTCCATTGGCTGCGGGAGGGCCAAACTTTGCCTTTTTAGGCTGCGCGTGGGCTCCGCTCGGGGCCGCGCCGCCGCCGGCCCCGCTCCGGCCCCGCCGCGGCCCGGGATGCTCGGGGATCCCCCCGGGGATGGAGCGGAGCTGAGCCCAGCGAGAGCCATGAGCCCTGGCGCTGCTCGGGAGGGTCTGGGGTCGGTGGTGCCGGGTTTGTACCAGCCCGGGGGTCAGGGGTGTCCCCGGGATTTGGGATTGTCCCCCCGCCTGGGCTGGGATGGGATCGTGTCCCCTCCGCACGGGGCTGTGCAGCTGCTGCCTGCGGCATCCCCCTTGTCCCACCCCCGCCCCGCTGGGTTTGGGGATCATTTATTTTAAAGGGTTTTTTCCAACCTCTCATACTCGGCAGCCTTTCCCCTCGGTGACCTCGTGTTTGGCGGGGACCCACCCGCGCTGGGGTGGGGGGTGACAGCAGGACCCCGGGGCTGGGGTGTGGGGGGGACACCGAGTGCAGGGCCAGGGGACAAACCCAGCCCCTGGGAGCTGTTCCACAGGGCCAGGGGACAACCTGGCAGAGCCATCCCTGGGGGACACTGGAGCTGTGAATGGACTGGCAGTGCTGGGGACACACCGTGGGTGACAGCTCAGATGGGACAGAGCCATCCCTAGGGGACACTGGAGCTGTGAATGGACTGGCAGTGCTGGGGACACACCGTGGGTGACAGCTCAGATGGGACAGAGCCATCCCTAGGGGACACCAGAGCTCTGAATGGACTGGCAGTGCTGGGGACACGCCATGCCCCTGTCCTGCCCTGCAGGGTGACAGCCCAGAGCCCCTCTGGAACCACGGGACACACCAGGACCTTCGTGTCCCTTGCTTGTGGTGGCACCCTGCGGTGGCAGCTCCTTGTCACCGCTCCAGCGCTGGGATGTCCCTGCCCCGGGCACAGCTCGGGATCAGCCTGGGCCCCCCGTGCCTCAGTTTCCCTCGATCCCCCCGAGCTCCGGGGGTGACTCGGGGCCATCTCCGCTGCCTCCCCCGGGTGCTCCGGGAGGCTCCCCGGTCCGGGCCCGTTGTCCTTAAAAAGGCAGCCGGGAGTTCGGGAGCTGCTGGTTGGCTTCTGCCGGGGCCAGGGGCCTCTGCCAAGGCTCGGCCGCGGGGCTGGGGGTGGCCCCGGGCCGTGTCCGTGCAGGGGGGCTCGGGGACAGCAGCCCCCGTGTCCCCTGGGGCGTCTGAGCTCATCCAAAATCCCCCCGGGAGGGATCAGAGCTGGGCACACCCGCAGAGCGGGGTCGGGATTGGGAGGCAGAACCCCCGGCCCGGCTCAGGCCGAGCTTTTGGGGCACGAGGGGGCTCCGGGATGCCAAAAGCCCAAAAATGGGGGCGGGGAGAGAAAACCACAGGGGAGAGGCATCCCAGAAGCGCTGGATGCTGCCAGGGATGCGGGGGGAAGCGGGGCCGGGAGGAGGCGAGGCACCAACCCCGGGCGTTCCCAGCCTCTCCAGAATTCCCATCCCGGCTCCGGGGTGTCCCCAGCTCGGAGCCCCGACTGCCACCTCCACCCGGCTGGGGTTTCTCCTCGCTCTCCCCAGGAACTGCAGTCCCTCGCACCTCCTTTTCCCCCAGCCCGTCGCTTATAAGGACTTGAGTCTCGCTTGTTTATGGGAGCGGAGCATAAAAGGAACGGCCTCGCCGCG
>JAVTVJ010003022.1:0-40000 GCA_034509425.1 Eopsaltria australis | reverse complement strand
CAGGGCCACACCGGGGGCGATTCCAGGGCCACACCGGGGGCGATCCCGGCCGCACCCCGGCTCTGACCACACCGGGACCCCCTCATCCCCCCCGGTCCCTCCGCAGGGTTCCACCAACCTTCTCCAGATGATGTACGAGGAGCCGGCCCGCTGGTCCTACACCTTCCAGACCTTCTCCTGCATCAGCCGCCTCAAGGCGATGCTGGAGCCGCCGGACGAGGGGCCCCCCGAGCCCCCGCCCCCCGTGAGGGTCTTTGAGCGCTCGGTGTTCAGTGACAGGTACCCAGCACCCCAAAAAGAGCGCAGGAAGGGGGATGAAGGGGTCGGGGAGCATCCGCAGCAGCTGGGTTGTGATGTTCGGCTCCCAGTGATGCCCAGAGCGATGCTTAATTGCAGGAATGGGATTTTGGGGTAATTTGGGGGGTTTTTAATTATTTTTAGGAGCTGCCCCATGCTCGCCTGTGTCCGGTGGCAGCGTGAAGCCTTTGGGTGATGCCGTGCCCCGAATTAGGGCTTTTCACCTTAATTTAAGCCCCTGCAATTCCTCATCTGTTCAAAAAAAAAAGCCGGAAAAAGTTGTCTGCGAAGCCAGGCGGGCGCGGGGGTGACGGAGCCGCGCGGTGCCCTCTCTCCGTCCCTGCCCAGGTACGTCTTTGCCAAGAACCTGTTCGAGGCCGGGCACCTGCAGCCCCTGGAATGGGCCATTTACCAGGACTGGCACGGTTTCCTGCTGCGGCACCTGGGCCCCCGCGCCGCCCTCCACGGCTTCCTCTACCTGCGGGCCACGCCCCAGGTGAGCGCACGAGGCCTCCAGCTCCGCCCGGATCCCGCCGGAATTGCCCAAAAGTTGGGGTTTCACCAAAAAAATCGCCGCGCCGGAGGAGCAGGGCCTGATTCTCTTCCCACGGGAATGCGGGTGGGGGTCTTGCCCTGGATTCCGGAGCGGGTTTTGGGGAGGAGCGGCTGCAGCATCTCCTGGGGTCCTTTCTGTGCCTCTGATCCCCCGTTTTCCTGCACCCCGTTCTCCTCCTGTCCCCAGACGTGCCTGGAGCGGCTGCGGCGGCGGGCGAGGAGCGAGGAGGGCGGGGTCCAGCTGGGGTACCTGGAGCAGCTGCACGCCCAGCACGAGCTCTGGCTGGTGGACAGGAGCACCGAGTGAGTCCCCGTCCGTGCCCGGGTGCTTTTGGGGTCACCCCGCGGTTTGGGGGTGGTTTTTGGGGGCTTTAATCCCTCTCTCCCCCCCGCAGGATCCACTTTGAGGCTGCGCGGCGAGCGCCCGTCCTGGTGCTGGACGTGGACAGGGACTTCGAGCACGACGAGGCCGCGCAGGGCGTGCTCATGGCACAGGTGGGGTGGCACAGGTGGGAGGTGACACAGGTGGGGTGGGACAGGTGGGTGGGACAGGTGGGTGGGACAGGTGGGGTGGCACAGGGAGGTGGCACTGCGGGTGGGGTGGACAGGTGGGTGGGACAGGTGGGTGGACAGGTGGCGGCACAGGAGGTGGCACAGGGGAGGTGGGCACAGGTGGGGTGGCACAGGGAGGTGGCACAGGGGAGGTGGCACAGGGGAGGTGGCACAGGTGGGGTGGCACAGGTGGGGTGGCACAGGTGGGGTGGGACAGGTGGGGTGGGACAGGGGAGGTGGCACAGGGGAGGTGGCACAGGGGAGGTGGCACAGGGGAGGTGGCGCTGGTGGGGTGGCACAGGTGGGGTGGCACAGGTGGGGTGGCACAGGGGAGGTGGCACAGGGGAGGTGGCACAGCCCGGTGCCATCAGAGCCGCGCTGGCTCCGGGCCTCTGCCCCTGCTTCAGTTTTCCGTGGAAAAAAAATAACTTCCATTTTGTGGATTTGAGGTGCTTTTAACCTCAGCTGTCCCAGTGCCGTCCCAGTGCCATCCCAGTTCATTCCTATACAATCCCAGTGCCATCCTGGTTCCATCCCAGGACCATCCCGATGCCATCCCAGTTCATTCCTACACCATCCCAGTCCCATCCCGGTGCCATCCCGGTGCCACCCCAGTGCCACCCGTGCCCCATGCCGGTGCCACCCCCTCAGGCAGCTTCTCGTGGCAGGTGGAATCCTTCGTGGCGTCCCTGAGCGGTGACACTGCCCCGTCACATCCCGAGCCTCCGGGAGCCGGGGCAGGGGCAGGGTCCGCCTGAAGACCCCGATCCCGAGGACAAGGGACACGTCCTGCTCCCCGCTGTCCCCTCAGCCCCTTTGGCCTGGGGGAGGGGTGGATTTGAGGCACTGACCGGGTGGATTTGAGGTGGATCCTCGGCCGTGGGAGGAGTTTTGGGGGGCTCCCCGTGCTCAGGGGACCGGGTCCTTGCTGGGACCCCTCCCCACCTTCAGGGACCCCGAGCCGGGGGCGCTCCCTGGGCTGGATTTCGTGCACTGGATGAATTCCCGTGGGAAACCCCTGGGTTTGTTACACCCAACCCCGGATTTTGTTATTTTGTATCTAGTTTTTTTCCCTTAAATTAAGACTGAATCGCTCTGAGCTGCTCCGTGTCCACGCAGGGGCGTGCGGGGTCGGGGGGACACGGGGGGACACGGGGGGACACGAGGGGACACGGGGGGGACATTATTGCCCCGATTTTGGGGTGCTGTGATGGGGGGAAATGCCCTGGGGCTCTGCCAGGCGTGGGTCAGGCTGGGCTGGATTTGGGGGAAAACCGAGGGGATTTGGGACCTGAAAGGGGGGAGGGAGTGAGACCCTACAAAAACACCGGGGGAGCCCCTGGCGGAGGGGAAGGGGGATGGGACCGGGATGGGGGCGGGGATTGGGGTGAGTGGAGGGGGGGATTTGGGGCTGTGGGGAGGATTTGGGCTGGGATATGGGGGAGTGATTTGGGGCTGTGGGGAGGATTTTGGGACAGGATATGGGGAGGGGATTTGGGGGGCTGTGGGGCAGGATTTGGGACAGGATATGGGGAGGGGATTTGGGGGGCTGTGGGGCAGGATTTGGGACAGGATATGGGGAGGGGATTTGGGGGGCTGTGGGGGAGGATTTGGGGCAGGATATGGGGAGGGGATTTGGGGGGCTGTGGGGCAGGATATGGGCAGGGGGCGGGCACAGGAACCAGGCTGCCGCCTCCTGGGATTCCCTCCGGCGACCCTACAAAAACAGCGAGCGCAGACCCCGCTAACGACCCTACAAAAACAACAGCAACAACAGAGCGCTCACAGCTGACGGCCCGACAAAACCCACAGGGTGCTGCAAAATCCCCCCGGGGCAATCCTATACAAACACCCCCGACATCCAGCGACCCTACAACAACAACCCCAAAACAACAACCCCCACTCACAACAACCCCAAAACAACACCCCGGCGCAACCCCGCTTGAAACAACCCCAAAACAACAACCCCCACTCACAACAGCCACCGGGCGCACCCCCGCGCTCAGCGACCCCACAACAACCCCACAACAAACAGCCCCGCACAACTCCCACCCCCTTTCTCCCCGCTTCCCCCAAACCCCTCCGCAGCCCCGGGGCGCCCCCTCCGCGCACCCCCCGAGGTTCCGGGTGTCCCCAAAGCTCCGGGAACCCCCCTCGGCTCCGGGTGCCCCCCGAGCGCGGGGGCGGCCGCGGGCGCTGCCCCGGAGCCCCCCGGGCTCCCGGCGGGTCCCCCCGAGCGGGCGCTGCAGAACAAAGGAAGCAGCAGAGCGGCGGCGGCGGCGGCGGCGTGCGGCGGCTCCGCGGGTCCCCTCGGGGTGCCGGCGACATCCAGAGCCACCCGCCAGCCCCTCCTGGCCGTCCCCGCCGTGCCCCGGCCGCCGGGCGAGCGCTCAGCCCCGGGGCTCGCCCAGCAGCCCCCCGTTCTCAAGGTGGTGGGGGGGGGAACCGAACCCCTTTCGTTTTTTCTCGGTAAAAGCTCTTTTTTATCTAAATTTGGGGAGGGGGAGGAGGTGGAAAGTTGCCGGGGAAGTTGTGAAGTTTGTGCGGAGCCGCGCGGGGTTTGAGGAGTTGGGGGGGGAAGAAAGGAAAAAAAAAAAAAAAAAAAAAAGCGAAAAGGAAAATGGGGTTGGGAGAAATGAAGGGGTGGGATCAAAAGCGGGGAGGCTGCAGCCCCGTTTTGGGGGGGTCGGGGGTGGGCAGGCAGCGGGGCCGCCCCCTCCCCCGGGGGTGGAATCGGCGTGGAAATTCAAAAGTGGGGGTGACTCGCGGCTCCGCTCGGCTCTGTCCCCGCAGAAGCCGCCGGTGTCCCCAGCGCGGGGGACGCGGCGCCGCCGGGATGTCGCTGTCGCCGGGCGGGGGGCTCGGGCAGCCCGGGCCGGCCGGGCCGGGGGGGAGCCCCCAAATCTGAGCGGATGGAGATGGAGAGGCGCGAGGGGCTCCGCAGGGAGGTGAGCGACCCCCAGCTCCCCCAAACCCATCGGTCCCCCCTCTCCCCGCCGCTTTTTGGGGTGATTTGTGACCCCTTTGTAACGTCACCGTGACCTGGAGGGGCTCGCTCGGGGTTGGGCAGGGAAAGCCCCTTCGTGGTTGGTGGATGGGTTTGGTTTTTAAGGGTATTTCCGTGGGAAACGGGACTTTTCTGCTGCCTTAAAGGTCGCTTTGATGCCTCAAAACCACCCCAAAAAAAATTCACCTCGTCCCTGGGGCACCCCCAAAACCGCGCCGCGGGATGGGTGGCACAAAACCCGCCTGTAAACCGAATTTCTTGGAATTTCTTGGCGTGAAAGAGGAAAACTCTGCAGGAAACGCATCCGGGCACAGGCGGGAGGGGGTTCCCCAAAAACAAGGGGGTGGCAAGGACGGGGAAGGGCAGCGCCGTGCCCGGGGGGAGCATCTCGGAGCGGACAAGTTGCGGCATTTTCTTCACCCCAAAAAAAAAAATATCCCGACGCCTTCTTCCCTCGGTAAAACTTCTGGTTTTACCGGCCGGGGTGGTTGGAGCCGGGATCTCGCGTTCTGTGCCCACGCAAGAGCCAGGAAAAAAAGGGGGGGCTGCTCCAGCTGTGGGGTCTGTGCCGTGGGAGGGACGAACATCTGCTTGGCGTTGAGTTTTCGTGTTTCCCACCCCAAAAAAACCAAAAAATTTTGGCGCTGCTTTGCTTTTTTTTTGTGTTTTCGGGAGGTGAGCGGCTGCCCTGCGCCTCTGAGCGGAATCCAGAGGGTTTTTCCTTTGGGATGGGTGGCACGGGGACGTTGGCACGGGTGGCACAGGTGGCTTGGGAAGGACTTTGCCCTTGGAAAGCGGCGGGGCGAGGGTTTGTCCTCGGCGCTTTTCCGGGCAGGATTTTGGGGTTAAAAAGGGGTTTTTAAGGATGCTGCTGGAGGCAAGGGGGACAGCGAGGGGACAGCGGGGGGACAGGGATGGTGGCGGTGGCCGGGCCGGGGCTGTGCCGCGGTTCCCACGTCCCCGCCGATCTCCCGGGGTGCTTTTGGCAGAGCCGGCACCAGTTCCGCCAGTTCCACCAGTTCCTCCGGCTCGGCCAGGCCGGGAGAGCCGGCTCAGCCCCCGGCTGGAGCCGCCGCTGCTTCCCGGCGTGTCCCGGAGAGGAGGAGGAGGAGGAGGAAGATTGTAGAGGTCAAGGTCCCATGGCGGGACCCTCTCCTCCTTCCCAGGCGGCTCTGGGTGTTTTCCCCTTTCTCATTTGCATAACTAATGAAGGTTTTGGGAAGCCGCTCATTAGCGCGGAGCCGCCCGGACCGAGGGGAGGACGCTCCGAGCCGTCCCGCCCAGCTTTGGGGAGCAAACCCCAAATAAACCCCACAGAAAACCCTAAATCAACCCCAAAGAAAACTCTAAATGAACCCTAAATAAACCCCACAGAAAACCCTAAATGAACCCCAAAGAAAACTCTAAATAAACCCTAAATAAACCCCACAGAAACCCCTAAACAAACCGCACAGAAAACCCTAAATAAACCCCAAAGAATACCCTAAATAAACCCTAAATAAACCCCACAGAAAACCCTAAATAAACCCCAAAGAAAACTCTAAATAAACCCTAAATAAGCCCCACAGAAAACCCTAAACAAACCCCACAAAAAAACCTAAATAAACCCCAAAAAACCATAAATAAACCCCACAATAAACCCTAAATAAGCCCCACAGAAAACATAAATAAACCCCTAAACAAACCCCACAGAAAACCCCGTTCCCAGCGGGAGCGGCCACTCCAGGCCCCCAAACCCGCGGTGTAGGGTGGCGGGGACGGGAGGTGACGCAGCCCGAGATGTCCCTGGGATGTCCCCGGGATGTCCCCGGGGCATTCCCGGCGTCCGAAAATTCCGGTTCATCCTGGAAATGAGCGCCCCTAACTGAATTTGGCAGCCGGGCTCGGCCCGAGCGCCGGAGATTAGGGATAATCTCATTTAAAGCATTACTAATAAAAGTTACTAAATTCGTCCATCTCCGAGCCTTTCCCTCGAGGCTTGAGGTGGGATTTTATTTATTTAAATTTTTTTTTTCACCTCCCAGCGTGAAATCGGCCCCAAAACGTGCCCGGAATCTCAAAAATGAAATAAAACATGAAAGCGTGGGGGTGATGATGGGGTGAAGGACGGGCTGGGGCTGGGCTCGGTGGCATTTCACCTGCACGGTGTCACCGGGGGGATTCTCACCGTCTCCGCGCCCGGAAAATTGAAATATTTCCAGCTTTGGCTGCGATGTGAGCAGCTCAAAGGACTCGGGAGAGAATTCCAGGGATGGAGGAGGATGGGAGGGAATTCTGCCGGGATTAAATCCCCTTTTTGCAGGCAGAGCCGGGCTGGGCCGGGCAGAGCGGGGTTGGCAACCTGGAAATTTAGGGGAAAACCAATTCCCGGCAGCGGCTGATCCCATTGATCCCCGTGGGAGCCGCGCGGCTCCGAGCAGAGCTCGGATCCCGGCGGGTTCTTGGCCTTTTTGGGGAAGAAAAAGGGAATTTGGCTCCGGGGAATAGGATGTCAGGTCTGTGCTTGCGCCTCCACCTGAGCTTGGCTTTATCCAACCCACTGGGAAACACTTTTCCTGGGAAAACCTTCGGGAATTTGGAGTTCGGAGCTGTGATTTAGCCGAAAACAGGCTCGGAAAACTCCAAGGAGCGTCCGGGAGAAATTTAGGAGAGAATTCCCTTCCTTTGCTCCCCTTTTTTCCTCCTCTCTCCCCACCTCCCCCAAAACAATCCCGTGCATCTCAGGGAGACCTGGCAGCTCCAAGAGCGTTTGGAAAAGCCGGAGCTGAATCCCACCGGGGCTTTTCCAAGGATCCAGCCCCACCTTGACCCTTTCGCCCTCCAATTCCCACGGGAAAACGCCCAAATTCCCCCTTTTTTTTCCAGCAGGGCCTGGATTTGGGGGAAGAAGGGGCGATCGTGGGTGATTTTGGAGGAAGATTTAAACCTTTCAAAAGCCTGGTGTCCCCAAATTAATGAAGGAGTCAAGTTGGCGATGTCCCCGAATTAATGATGTCCCCAAATTGATCAGGGCCCCAAATGATCGATGTTCCCGAATTAACCCCACCGAATTAATTGCACAAAAATTAACAAGGCTGCCAGGGGTTTGGTGGCAGGGAAATGTTGGGGGGAGGGGGTGCAAAGAGCGATTTTTGGGGCTGCTTTTGGGGTTTTTGGGGGTTCCCACCCCCCCTCGGGGGCTGGTGCCTCGGTTTCCCGAGGGGACAATCGCAGTGACAGGGGTTTGGGGGTCCTGTCACCCCCTTTTGGGTGTCCTTGTCCCCCTCGTGTGTCCTCTGTGCCCCACCTGCGTCCCCCTCGTGTCCCCCTGATGTCCCCACATCCACTGTGTGTCCCTCCCTGCGTCCCCCACTTTTCTCCCCCAGTGTCCCCTCTGTTTACCCCGTATCCCCCATGTCCCCCAGTGTCCCCTCCCCTGTCCCCCCACCCACTTTGTGCCCCTTGTGTGTTCCCCCTGTGTCACCCCCTTTTCTCTCCCAGTGTCCCCCTGTATCCCCTCAGTGTCCCCTCAATGTCCCCCTGTGTCCCCCCAGCGTCTCCTCAGTGTCCCCCCATGTCCCCTCAGTGCCCCCCTGTATCCCTCCCATGTCCCATGTCCTCTCTCAGTGTCCCCTCAGTGCCCCCCTGTATCCCTCCCATGTCCCCTCAGTGTCCTCTCAATGTCCCCCCAGTGTCCCCTCATTGTCCCCCTATGCCCCCCCCATGTCCCCGCGGCTCCCGTGGCCGCTCCCCCCCGCGATGCCTCTCTTTCCCGGGGGTGGGGACAATCTCCCACCACCTCCCGGTGTCCGGGGGGGTCCCCTCATGTCCCCGTTCCCTGGCGCCGCGTCCCTGTCCCCGCCCGGTCCCCCCCCGTGTCCCCCTCATGTCCCCGCTCCTGCGCAGCGCAGGGAACGGGCGGGCGGTGCCACTGCGTGGGGAAAGGGGGGGGGGCTGCGCGTGGGGGGGGGGAAAGGAGGAGGAGGAGGAAGAAGGAGGAGGAGGAAGGAGGAGGAAGAAGGAGGAAGGAGGGGAAGGAGAGGAGGAGGAGGAGGAGGAGGAGGAGGCGGCGGCGGCCAGGGGGGAGCGGGGATGCGGCGCTCGTTGCCCCCCCCGGCTGCGGCGGGGCGGCGGTGAGGGAGCGCGGAGCGGAGCGAGACAAGATGGCTTCCTCCTGAGGGCCGGCGCCGTGCGGGCCCGGCGGGGGCTGCGGGGGCGAGCGCGGGGGCAGCGGCGAGGTAAGCGCACCCCTCTCCCCGCCGACAGCCACCCCCTGCGCTCCCCCCTCGGCACCTCGGCCGCGTTTCACCGCGCCCCGGGTTTGCGGGGCGCTGCGGGGGAGGTTCAATCCCACACCAACCCCCCCCCCCCCCACCCGTGGTGTTGGCGGCCCCGCGGGGCCTCGAGGACAAAGCGGCGGGGCCTGGGGAGGGACACACGGCCCGCGCCCCCGCCCCCCCGGTTCCCAGCCTGTTTTCCTTCTTTTATCCTTCTTTTATATCCCTTTCCTTCCCCTCCGGCATCGCTTCGTGGTGGGGTGTGTGTGTGTGTGTGTGTGTGTTTGGGGGGGGGGGGTGCGTACAGGGGTGGCAGCGCCATCAGCTCTAAGGTGCACCCCGTCCCCACATCGTCACCCCCCCCTCACACCGTGTGCTTTCCGCCTTTTATTCATCGTTATTCGCACCGATTGATGCCGGCCGTGCCCGAAATGTGCTGAGCTCAGAGGTGCGGCGGGGTGATGCGAACAAGGGCGAGATGAGGCTCCCCGCCGTGACGTCACCGTGACGTCACCCGCGCCGGTGGCAGCTGTCACCCGTCCCTCGCCGTGACGTGACCGAAACCCCGGGGCCCGGCGCGGGCACCCCCCGCTTTTCCTCACGGCACGGCGGAGGTGGGCACCAAAAATCACCCGGCGCTCCCCAGGGGGGTGCCGCTTGCCCTCCCAGCATTTGGGTTATCCCTGGATTTGGCGTGGCTTGCTGGTTTTTTGCCATCCGAGCGGATGTTGGTGGCACCGAGGGACATCACCGAGGTCAGGGGCCACAGCGGTGCCAAAACGCGCGGCCGCCCCGAAGTTTGGAGCCGGCGGCGAGCGGCGTTTTTGGCAGCACGTGTTTTTCGCAGGGACACGGGCACAGGCGCTTCGGATCCCGCAGCAGCCGGGGATGCGCCGGCGCCTGCGCCCGCCAACGCCGGAGCTGCCTCCGGAGCGGCGGATGCTGTGCAAAAAAAAATTTAAAAATTAGAATAATCCTAGCTAGAGCCCGTGGCAGGTGCCGGGGCGGTGGGCTTGGTGCTGTGCCGGGTGCCGGGATGTGCTGAGCGGCCCCGAGGTTGCATCATGCTGGGAAGGGCTGGAGCAGAGTCCTCCTCGCGGGTTGTTACGGTGGCCCCATAAACCAGCCCCACTCTTGGCCTTTGGCACCTCGTTAGCGTTGGCGGGGGTTTGTTTTTCGGATCGCCCCGGCGTGGACTCTTTTTCGCAGGTAATTAAGGGGAAAGGTGGCTCTGAGGAGGAGGAGGAGGAGGCCGTGGGGTCTGGGGGACACGAAATGTGCGTGTGGTTCCAAGGTTTTGGCCTTTCCTTTGGGGGGCTTTGCTGGCACCGCTAAGAATGGGGATGGCGAAGTGGTGGCACGGTGGCTTTGGGACACATGGTTGTGCTTCGGGTTCGTGTCCCAAAAAGCCCCTCCTGGGGTGTCCCTGGTGCTGGCACACTGGGAGTGAGCTGTCCCCGTGGCACTGGGATCCCCAGTCCCCTTCCTGAATGTGCTGCAGTCCCCAACTCTTGTCCCCATGGGGTCCCCGGTCCCCTGTCTGCACGTGCTGGGGCGCCTGGTCCCCGTCTCCATGCCCTTGGGATATCCAGACTCCTTCCTGCATGCACCAGTGTTCCCAGTCTCCATTCCCACGTTAGCGGGGTCCGTGGTCCTTTTCCTGTGTGTGCTGCGATCCCTGGTCCCCATCCATGTGACGTCCTCAGTCCCCTGCCTGTGTGTGCCAGGGTCCCCTGTCCTTGTGCCATTGGTGTCCCCAGTCCCTTCCCTGCATGTGCAGGGTCCCTTGTCCCCGTTCCCATGCCATTGGTGTCCCCAGTCCGTTCCCTGCGTGTCCAGGGCTCCCTTGTCCCCTTGTCCCCGTTCCTGGGGTCCCAGTGCTCGTCCTGCCCGTGCTGGGCTCCCTTGTTGCTGTGACATCGGGGTCCTCGGTCCCCTGTCTGCACGTGCCAGCTGTCCCTGTGGCACTGGGCTCCCCATTCCTTGTCCCTCTCTCCACCTGTGCTCAGGGAATCCTCTCGAGGGGATGTCACAAAGGGGCCAGCCCCAAACCGCACCGTCCCTGTCCCCTCGCTGTCCCCGGGCTGGGACGAGGGAGATGCCCCCAAACCCCTCGCGGGGACACCCCCCTGCTCCCCGCTCTGCCGGCGCTTTAATCTCGGCTCTTTGAGCTCAGTGTAAAAGGGTGCCAGACCATTTCTGAGGATGAAAGAGCTTTTTTTATTTATCCCCCCCGCTCCCCGGGCCGGCGTCCAAGGGGAGATGAAATGAAACGGGGAAGAGGCTGGAGGTGAAACAGCTGCGATCGGCTCCGTCCCCGCTCCACATCTGCCCGCCACACCACTGCCAGCCCCGCAAACCCCGCTCAGCCCCCATCCCCTCCTCTGTCCTGGGGCCCAAACCCCCTTTTCCCGGCAGCTGGGGCGGCCTGGGGTTTGCAGGCAGGGCTGTGGGAGGGAGCCGTGCGGCGGGGACAATGCAGCGTGTTTGTTTGCTACAGCTAAAATGGCAGTTCTTAAGGGGGAGAAAAGAGAGCGAGAGCGAAGTGCTTCTGCACATCCACTCGCCGCATCTTCTGATTAAATGAGATTTTGCTGTCGGAGGGGGGAGCTGGGGACCACGCGCTCCGGAGCCTGCAGTTCCCATCGCAGCCAAATGAGGGGAAAAAGAAAAAAAATCCCGAACCACCCCGAGCCCTGAAAATGCTGTTAAAAAAAAAAAAAAAGGATCGGAGCGAGTTGTAATTGCTGCGGTTGTCAGCGTGGAGGCCGGCGATGCTGTGGGGTGGCCGGAGGGTTTGTCACTGCAGGGATGGTGGCACTCACTGCGGCTCTGCTCCTCAGCCTGGCTGGAAAGGGTGGAGAAACATCCCGGGAGCTGGGATGGAGCAGGGAATGAGGAGCGAGGTCCAAAGACCCTGAGCCTCTGAAGAGCCCGGTGGTGCTGCAATTAAAGCCTCTGTGGTGTTGCAATTAAAGCCTCTGCACTTCAGGGCCGTTGCATTGAAGCCGCTGCAGTTAAAGCTCAGGCGCCTAAATCCGCACCAATTAACGCCGTTGCAATTAAAGCCCTGCCTGGCACTTAATTAACGCCGTGGCTGCAGCAGCCCTGGTGGCGGTGCCGACTTCTCCCGGCCGTGCCAGGCGTCTCCGTGAGCCCTCCTGGTTGGGATGGTTGGAGCGCACTGGGAATGCGCTGCTGGCCCACTGGGCCATACTGGGAACGGCCTGTCTGCCAGCTGGAGTGCACTGGGAGCACACTGGGAGCACACTGGGAGCACTGGGATCACATTGCCTGCCCTCTGGATCACACTGGGATCACACTGGCATCACACCTGGATTTCACTGGGATCACACTGGGAGCATCCTGCCTGCCCTCTGGAGCACACTGGGAATGCAATAGGATCGCACTGGGATCGCACTGGGATCACATTGCCTGCCCTCTGGATCACACCGGCATCACACTGGGATCACACTGGGGTCACACTGGGATCACACTGGGATCACACTGGGATCACATTGCCTGCCCTCTGGATCACACCGGGATCACATTGGGATCACACCGGGATCACACTGGGAGCACTGGGATCCCACCGGCATCACGCCGCCTCCCGTGCGGATGGCGCTGCCGGCCGCGCACGCTGCCTGCCCGCACATGGCTTTTTTTAGGTTTACAAACACCACGGCCCCGTGCTTCCCCCCTCCTTCCCCGTGACTCATCAACCCCGTCACCGTCACCAGCCCGGGGAAGCCGGAGGCGGCGTCGGCGCTTTCCCCCGAGCTGCTGCTGACCCCAGCGATGGGGGAAAAAACAAAAAAAAAGGCAAAACCAGACTTTGTTTTTCTGTCCTTTCACCGTTCCCGTCGCCGCTTTGGGCGAGCGAGGTGGGGAGGACGCGGGTGGCCACCGTGGCTGCCGTCCCGGCTCGTGGGTGGGCTGTGGCGAGGTGTTTTTGGAGAGGGCCACGGCGCTGGTTGGAGGGTGGGAAGAGTTTCGAAACGTCACCGGCTTCCCCGGCTTCCTCACCCTTTGTTGGTTGTGTTTCTGTAGCCTCGGATAATTTGAGGCGGTTGGTGTGGTTTTAGGGATGGCTGAGGAAAGGCTGGGGTGAGACCCCAAGATGTTGGCAGAGGTGCTGGCAGTGCCGGGGAGCGCGGTGATGCCAAAGCCCCCGTGGCGATGCCGAATCCCCCGCGCTGAGCTCATCGGCTGAGGTGGCTCTGGTGACTCAGCAGTGCCGGTGCTGACTCAGCGGCCCCGGGGAGGCAGTGGGAGAGCGGGAGAGCTTGAAATTTTTGGGTGGAAAAAGGGAATTCTTTGGACGGCGTGCTGCACTTCGCTGCTGCCGAGCCGGCGTCCGCGCTGCCGACGCGTTTTCCACCCCGCGCGCCTTCCTCCAGCTTCGGGAAAGAGATCCCATCTGAAGGGGTCGCGTCTCCCACCTGCCACGAGATGCTTTTCCCTGCGGGAATCGGGTCGTGGCGGCGGCGAAACCACCTCCGGGTTTGGCAGGGGCGGCTTTTTCCCCGCTCCCAGCTGGGGCAGGGCTCGGCTCCCACTCATCTCCCGGCTCCTGCCCGCCGGCCGTGGCGCCGCCGACTTGCCCGTGCTTGCCGGGTGGGAGGGCGGTGGCACACTCGGTTCTTCTCCTCCTCCTCCTCCTCCTCCTCCTGGGCTGAAGGTCGGGCTGTGCGGCGGCGTGAGGAGCCCCACGTCGCGGGGAGGGGGGGCACAGCAGCATCCCCCAGGTATGACGGGATGGGGATGAGCTGGAGGGGAGCTGAGCACCCGCGGGTGCTGGCTGGCACATCCCTGGCGACCAGGAGGGTGCTCCTGCTCTGTTCGAAGCCTTGAGAAGAGCGGTGCAGTTTGGTCATTGCATGGCTGTGGAAAACCTTTCCTCCTCGCTCCTCAAAATCTGTTTTTCCCCTGATTTGCAGTGCGGGGTGATTGACGGGGTGCAAATACCCCCACAGGGAGCTGTGGGGGCTGGAATGGCCGGGACGGGACAGAACCTGGTCCTGTGGGGAATTCTGGCAGTGGGGCTGTGGAATTGGGCTGGAGTGGGGTGGGAAATGCAGCTGGGCCTTGTGGGAGCTGAGGAGAGGCCCCAGGCCTTTCCCGTGCTGCCCACGTGCTTCCTCTTCCTTCCCATGTGGGTCCTCTTCCTTCCCTGCCCCTGTCCCCTTCCTGCCTGCCCCCTTCCCATTCTTCCCCTTCTTTCTCTTCCTCCCCATCCCCATCTTCCTTTTCTTTCCTCCCTTCCCCTCCTTGCCCATCCCCTTTCTCCCCTTCCTTCTTCCTCTTCCTCCCCTTCACCTTTCTCCCCATTTCTCTTCATTCCCTTCTTCTCCTTCCCCATCCCTTTTCCCCCATCCCCTTCTTCCCCTTCTCCTCCACCTTGCCTTTCCCCTCATCTCCTTCCTCTTGGCCTTAATCTCCTTCTCCTTATTCTCCTTCCACTTCCCTCTTCTCCTTCCTCTTCCCCTTCCTCTCCATCCTCTTCTCCCTTCCCCCGGCCCGGAGCAGGCTCAGTGATTCAGCCTTGCCAAGCCGGCCCCGGTGCCAATCTGGGAGCCGGCACGAGAGGAGCCAGCTGTGTTGAAGGAAAAAAAACCGCTTCAAGAAACAGAAATAGTCCCGTGGGGTTTTTTTTTTTGTTTGTTTTTGGTTTTTTTCTCCCCTCCTTCTTTTCCCTTTCAAGAGCTCGGCTCCCTCCCTGTCCTGACGCGGCTCCATGCCGTGCCAAGCCGGCGGCTCCCGGCTCGGCTCGGTGCCGGTGCCGCGCTGGGCAGGCGCAGCGTGGTGGGAACACACACCATGGCTTGGCCACAACATCCTGAGTCCCAAAATCTGCTCCAGTGGGAGCGTCTGCTGGGAGCAGCTGCTGGGGCAGCATCCCTGCCCCATGTCCCTTCTCTGTGTCCCTGCTCCATGTCCCTGCTCCGTGTCCCTTCTCTGTGTCCCTGCTCCATGTCCCTGCTCCGTGTCCCTTCTCTGTGTCCCTGCTCCGTGTCCCTGCTCCGTGTCCCTTCTCTGTGTCCCTGCTCCGTGTCCCTTCTCCATGTCCCTGCTCCGTGTCCCTTCTCTGTGTCCCTGCTCCGTGTCCCTGCGCCGTGTCTCTGCTCCATGTCCCTGCTCCTGGTCCAAATGTCCCTGCCCCGAGTGTCCTGACCCCCAGCATCTTCACCCGAACACACTCCCTCTCATCACCCCCTTCCAAATATTCCAACTCGAAACCTTCACCGAGCATTCCTGCTTCCAGCATCCCCTTGCTGAGCATTCCTGATCCCAAGAATCCTCACGCTGAGCACCCCAACCCCAACCATCTCTGCTCCTGAGTATTCCCACCCTGAGCATCCATTCCCCAACCATCCTGACCCCAAACACCCCCACCCCAAGCGTCCCTTCCAAAAACGGAAAACCCTTTTCCTGGAGGAAATGAGGAGGCGACAAATTATTTTTCCACCTTGAAAAAAATCCTCCATCTCCCTCAGAAGCCCCTGGTCCTGGTAGGATGATGGTGGGAGTGGGACTATATTGCATTCAACCGGCTCTGAGGAGGAAAAGGGGTGTAATTGTTGCTCCAGTGCCGTCCGGAGAGGGATCATGGCCACGGGGGTCCCCGAAGGTGCTCCTGGGGCTGGAGTAAAGCAGAGCTGGGCTTCCCGCAGCTTAAATCAGCTCAGCTCCCTCAGCATCGCCGTTATTCCGGCTTTTCCCCGGGCTAAATGAGGACAGGAGCGAGCAGCTCAGCCCCAGCGCTGGGGTCAGCCGGGGCCATGGAAACAGCTTGGAAAACAAGGCGGGAGAGGCGGGAGGCAGCGGGGCCGGCGCGGTGGCTCCCCCGGCCCGGGGGGGACTGGGGGCTCTCACCGCTCTCACTCCGCACTTGGGCTTCCCAGATTTCCTCGAATTTCCCTTTTCGGGAGCGCCGAGCTGGATTTAGGTCATTGCTCCTCCCTGGCCTGCCTCCCGCTGGCAGCGCTGTGTTGGGACCGGGAAGGGCTTTCCCATCTCTTGGGGTCCGGCGGTGCAGCGCTGCTCCCCTGTCCCGGCGGGAGCGTCCGGCGGCCTTCCCGTCCCTGGCGCGGCCCTTTGGTGGCACCGCCTCCGCCGCTTGTTCTTGCGGGGTCTCCGGGATGCTCGGGGCTTCCCCCAGCGGCGCCCCCACCCCACCATCCCAAAGGAGGATCCCCCGGGGTCGTTGCCAGAGGAGGAAAACCACAACCCGAGCGCCGGGGCTGGCCGGGCTCCACCGCAGCGGGGCCGGCAGCCAAGCTCGCTCTTGGCCGGCCCGTGCCGCCGGCTGGCAGCGGCTCCCGCTGACCTCCGCGCCTCCGGGCCGTGCCCTCGCCCCGGTGCCACCCCGGTGCCACCGGCGTTCCCACCGAGCTTCCTCCGCGCTCCTCTGACGCCAAAATTCTTCACTTTTATTCAAATTGCGCGGGTTTTTTCCAGTGGGATGACACATCCGAGGCGCTGTGTGCGCGCTGAGCTGCTCCGTTCTCTGCGGCTCCTGCCGGGGGGTTTAACAAACTCCCAAAATAGATATTATGGGGAATCTTGCTCTGGTGTGGGGAACAGGTGTTTTGGGAGGACAAGGGGATTGAAAATCCTTTTCCCCACTGGTTTTGCGTGGGTTTAGTTTGGTTTTTGTATCAAGGAGGAGAAAGGAATAATTTGAAAAAGGGGGGAAAGGAAAATTAAAGGGGGAAAAGTGGGGATGGATGGATGGATGGATGGATGGATGGATGGACAGACAGGTGTCTCTCTGTCCCCCCGGTGACCCAGCTTGCCCCTGGTTTTGGGTCAGTTTGAGGCCGCTTTGGGATTTGGATGTGTAGGACTGTGGGATTTCCAGGTTCCTGGCCATATAGGGCTGTGGTATGTACAGGTCACTGGATATATGGGGTTGCTGGGTATAAAAGACTCGGGATTTTAGGGTTGCTGGTTGTTTAGGGTTGCTGGATGTATGGGATTGTGGAATATCAGTGTTGCTGGATATTTCAGGTTCCTGGAAATATAAGATTGCTGATTTTATGGGGCTGGTGGATATATGGGGATGCTGGATAGATAAGGCTGAAGGATGTGGAGAGCTGCTGCATATATGGACTGCTGGCCATATAGAATTGTAGGTCCCGTGATCGGGTATGCAGGACTTTGCTATTTAGGGTTGCTGAGCATTAGGGTTGCTGGGTGTGTGGGATTGTGGAATATTTAGGGTGCTGAATGTATAAGGTGCTGGATGTGCGGGTTGGCGGAGGTGTGAGAGATTTGCTGATTATATGGCATGTATGGGATGTATGGATTTGCTGGATGTACAGGTTCTTGGCTGTGTAGGTTATATGGGGTGGGTGGATATATGGGATTGCTGGATATATGGGATTGCTGGATATATGGGATTGCTGGATATATGGGTTACATAGGGTGTGTGGATATATGGGATTGCTGGATATATGGGTCACTGGATCTGTAGGGAAGCAGGACCTATGGGGCAATAGGATCTATAAGGGAGTGGGACCTATAGGACAGCAGGATCTGTAGGCCAGAGGGATCTGTAGGACAGAGGGATCTGTAGGGCAGTGGATCTGTAGGACAGAGGGATCTGTAGGGCAGTGGATCTGTAGGGCAGTGGATCTATAGGACAGAGGGATCTGTAGGGCAGTGGATCTGTAGGACAGTGGATCTGTAGGGCAGAGGGATCTGTAGGACAGAGGGATCTGTAGGACAGTGGATCTGTAGGGCAGTGGATCTGTAGGGCAGAGGGATCTGTAGGGCAGAGGGATCTGTAGGGCAGTGGATCTGTAGGGCAGAGGGATCTGTAGGGCAGAGGGATCTGTAGGGCAGTGGATCTGTAGGACAGTGGATCTGTAGGACAGTGGATCTGTAGGACAGAGGGATCTGTAGGACAGAGGGATCTGTAGGGCAGTGGATCTGTAGGACAGTGGATCTGTAGGGCAGTGGATCTGTAGGACAGTGGATCTGTAGGGCAGAGGGATCTGTAGGGCAGTGGATCTGTAGGACAGTGGATCTGTAGGACAGAGGGATCTGTAGGGCAGTGGATCTATAGGACAGTGGATCTATAGGACAGTGGATCTGTAGGGCAGAGGGATCTCAGAGTTGTTTCCATCCCTCCCCGCTGGGTCCCCCCTGTGCTTCCCGTGGGGGTCGGGGCCACTCTTGGGGCCCGGCCAAGAGGCTGGAGGGCTGCGGGGCCGGTGTGGGACCTCCGCTGTCCGTCCGTCCATCCATCCATCATCCATCCATCCGTCCATCATCTATCCCTCATCCATCCATCCATCCATCCATCCATCCATCCCTCCCTCCATCATCCATCCATCCGTCCATCCCTCCATCCATCCATCCATCATCTATCCCTCATCCATCCATCCCTCCATCAGCCCTCCCTCCATCATCCATCCATCATCCATCCATCCCTCCATCCCTCCGTCTGTCCATCCCTCCCTCCCTCCATCCCTCTGTCCGTCTGTCCGTCCGCCGCGGGCCGGTCCGTACGTGCGCGCGGCGCCGGCACTAATGGCTCCCTCCCTCCCGCAGCTGGTTTGGCAGGGGGCGGGGAGGGCCGGGGCTCCCGGGGCTGCCGCGGCCCCGCTCGCTCTTCCCTTCCCTTCCCTTCCCTTCCTCTCCCTCCCTCCCTCCCTTCCTCCCCGCACTCTCCCGCCGTCGCCCGCGGCTTGGCCTCCTCCCGCCCCGCACACCGTAAGTGCCGCCCGGCCCCGGAGCCGGCCCCGAGTCCGGCCCCGCGCCCCCGCCGCGCTCGCTCCGCGCCGTTCCCAGGGAGCGCAGCCCGGGCTGGAAGCGCTCCAAGCCGGCCTCAGCCTGTCTAGTTGTTTTGGTTTTTTTTTTTTCCCCTTCCTTCTCTGTGCTTAAGGCGTTTAAAGTGGGGGGGAAATAATAATAAAAGGGGGAAAACGGTTTTTTTTAAAAAATAAATGTTTTTGTCCTCACGGGGATTTTTATAGCGCCCGGAGGATGCAGAAGGGGCTGTGCGGAAGCAGCTGAGTTAACCCGAACCGTATCGCTTGGTTTTCCCTTTATTTTAATTTATTTCCTCCCCTCCCCGCCCCCCGCCTCCCCTCCCCAGCTTTTATCCTTTCCCGGGGTGAATGGAAGGAGCTTCGGGAGGTTTGGGCAGGCGGCACTTTTGCATTTTTTTTTGCGAGGAAAAGAGGCTGAGGACGAAGGAATTGGTGCCCACGGCAGTGAGGGGGGGATTGCAGCCGGAGAGCGTCGGGATGAGGAGGGGGGATCGATTTTTGGGGAGAAACCGCGAGGTCTTTCCATCTCCCGGCCAACAGGGCCAGGAACAAAAGGAGCTGGATGAGAGAGCCAGGAAAGTTTTGGTTTTTTAAAGATATTTATATATATTATATATGTGAAGTTCCACTGATTTGGGAAAGGTTGTTGCTTTCGGGTTAACCCTTTAGGAGCAGCGGGGGATGTTTGCTCCTTCCTTTAGTTTAGCACGGACTATTTTCCTATTTTCCTACTTTCCTACATTCCCAGCCTGCTTCCCTAACCCAGTTTATGGGATGGAGCTGCCCAAGGTGCCTCCCTGGCCCTGCGGCTGATTTTTGGGGCTTTCCCTGCCCTTTCCCAGCAGGTTCCTCCCTGGGGGGACCCTTGGGGCCGCTCCCCAAACGGGTTTTGCCATCATTTCCCTGGGCTGGCATCACCACCGCGCCGCTTCGGGCCACCAGCGTGTCCCTTCGAGAGGGGGGCTCAGGGCTTTTATCCCCGTGGCACTTGGGAAAATCCCCTTTGGCTGGGCAGGAGGAGGAGGAGAAGGAGGAGGAAGATGACGGCGTAGGAAGGACGGGCGAGGCCGTTCCTTGCCGGGTGTGCAAAGGAGAGCGGAGGCGTGCGGTCCCCACCCTGCCCGGCCTGCGGGACAAGCGCTTTCTCTCCCCGGACCTGCCGGACCGGTCCCATCGCTCGCGGCTGCGGCTCCCGGCCCCGCGGGTGCCCCGGAGGCTCCGGAGCCCCTCTAAAAACCCCATCACCATCGAGGCGATGCCGGAGTGGAGCCGCAGCGGCACTGGGGGCTTTCACTCCCGGGGAAAATGGTTTTTGTTTTTTTTTTCTTATGGAAAGAATCGTGCTGGGAGCGGTTCCTCCGAGGTTTCGCCGGAGTCAGCAGCGTTCTTATCTCTCCGGCGTAGCGTTCTTATCTCTGCAGCGTGGCTGCGCTCACGCTCTCACCGCGAAGGGGGCAGGACTCTGAAGGGTTAAACACGGCTGCCCCACAATCAGCCGCACACGGACGCTTTAACTCGGAGCCGTGACTTTGGAACTCGGCTCTCCCCACGGATCCGAGCCGCCGATCCTTCCCACGAGCCGCTGCCGGCACCGTCCAGCGGCAGGAAACTCTGCCCACAGCCTCTGCTTGCTTTGGCACGGTTTTTCCAGTGAACTTCGCTGTATTTTTAGCTCGCCGGAAGCTCCCGCTGGTTATCGGCAAACGGCTGCCAGCGCCCGGCACCGAAATCCCCGCTGCCGAGGCGGGGCAGCGCCGCAGGGAACAGAAAGACCCCTCCATCCCCGGCAAAACCCCTCGGAGGGTGTTAATCAGGGTGTCCAGCCCAGATGCTGGGCTGCGGGGCTCCCTGGGTGCCACCACCTGTCGTTGGGTGCGTTCGGCGTGTCCCTGGCACGCTGCCGGGTCCCTGGCCAGCCGTGTTGATACAGACGCCGGGTTATTTGAGGTGAGAGCAGCAGCCCCTGGCACCGGCGTAGCCAACTCGGCGGCGGCTTCCTGCAGTGCCCGAAGGACTGGCTGCTCCCGGCCGGGATGTGCGCTCCTGGCACGGCTCCAAAAATCCCCCCCTCGCCCTCCTCGTGCCGCTTCCTTCACTGCGGGCAAACTGTGTCACCGCGGCCAGGGACGCCCTCCCCGTCCCGTGGAAATCCCGAACGGTCCCGTGAGCAATTTCGAAAGCGGGTGGCGGGGTGGGGACGTGGGTGGCGGCACGGGGCCGGCGCGGTGGAAAGCGAGCCGAGCTGCTCCTCACTCGCTCACTCAGCCGGGCAGAACCCGCGCGGCTTTGCCGGCGGCGATCGGTTTCTCATCTTCATCCCCCTCCGGGTCAGAAAATGAGACAGGGAAAGGGGGATTAAAGGAAACAGAGGGGGGGAAAATAGCGTTGGGAGTCACGGCACGTGGGTCGTGGTGGAAACCGAGGCGAGCTGCTCGCCTCTCACTCAGCAGGGCAGAACCCGCGTGGCTTTGCCGATCAGTTTCTGGCGTGGCTCGTCTGCATCTTCATCCCCCCCTCCCGGTCAGAAAGAGAGACGGGGAAAGGGGGACTGAAGGAAACTGAGGGGAAAAAAATCGGGTTGGGGGCGATGGCACGTGGGTCACGGAGGGGGGATGCTGACATCTCTTCTCCCTCCCTTTTCACAGACAGGTTCGGCGGGCGACGCGGTTGATGGACCCAGCAGAAGCCAAATGGAAGAAGGGCCAATTAATTATGTGGAAGAAAGGCGGCTGAAGGAGGGCAGCGGGCTCAGCCTGGTGAATGGGGGCCGGCCGGAGGCGGGGGGTCCCGTGCTGATGGAGTCCAGCGGGTGGTCGCCGGGCCAGCCGCCCGCCGCTGGCAAAGCCCACTTGGAAGACGTCCGGAACCTCGTGGCCTTCTCAGCCGTGGCCGAAGCCGTTTCCTCCTACCGGCTCCCGCCGCCGGGGTCGCCGTCGCTGCTCTACGAGAAGTTCGACTCGGAGATGAGCCGGGGCGGGCTGGGCACGGCGGACGGGGTGCCACGGGGAGAGGACCTGCACGCCCTCAAGGCCGCCCTGGCTTTGGCCAAGCACGGTGTGAAGCCCCCCAACTGCAACTGCGACGGCCCCGAGTGCCCCGACTACCTGGAATGGCTGGAGCAGAAGATCAAGACGGCTCTCGGAGAAGAGCTGGCGTCGCCGCGACCCCGCCCCAACGCCGCCATCCCCCCGCCTCCTCCCCCAGAAGGTGCTATCGACCCCCAGCCGGTGCCTGAGGCTGCCGAGCCGTGCCCGCCCGACGGCCTCCCCTTTTCCCAGAGCGCGCTGACCATCGCCAAGGAGAAGAACATCAGCCTGCAGACCGCCATAGCCATCGAAGCCCTCACGCAGCTCTCGGCCGCTCTGCCCCAGCCCGCGGGCGATGGGCAGCCCCCGCCGCCGCCGCCGCCGCCCCCCGCCGTCCCCTTCGGCCCCGGCCCCCTCGGCCCGCCGGGGGCTGCGTGGCAGCGAGGGGACGAGCCCCGGTACCCGCCAGAACCGGGAGCAGCACCTGAGCCATTTTTCGGCGCGGCGCCTCCGCGGGGGAACTTGGCAGCTACTTGGGGGCTGGAGGCCGAGGGGGCAGCGGGGGCTGGAGACCCCATGGCGGAGCTGGAGCAGCTGCTGGGTAACGCTGACGACTACATCAAGGCGGCTTTCAAGAGACCCGAAACCACGGCCGGCAAAGTGACAGCCCCCAAAACGGAACCCCCTGAGCGAGCAGCCGGCAAGGAAGCGCCGGGCGGCCCCCGAGTGCCGCCAGCAGCGCCGGAGCCCGACCTGCACAAGAAGACGCAGCTGGTCCTGCAGCAGCATCTCCACCACAAGCGCAGCCTCTTCCTCGAGCAAAGCCTGGCCACGGCGGCGGCGGCGCCCCAGGACCGGCCGAGCGGCTGGTGGGCTCCCGGCGCCCCGGCCGCGCCCCCCAAGCCCTTCGAAAAGCAGCCCAAAGAGAAGAAGAAGAAAACGCCGCCCGAAAAGCCCCCGCCGGCCAAACCTCTCCGCAAGCAAGTGCAGATCAAAAAGGCGAAGCAGAAGGACTCGCAGCCGCTCTTCCCACCCCTGTGGCAGATCAGCCTGGAGGGGTTTCGGGCGCCCGCCGAACCCCCCTCCGAACCCCCCGCCGAAGAGATGCAAACGGAACCGCCGCCGCCGCCGCCGGCCTTCCCGCACCAGCCTCTTGCACTACCCCTGCCCGCCGCATGCCCCCCGCCACCAAACCCCCCGGACGGCGTCCCCCCGGCTCCCGACTCTCAGGAAAGGGGCGCCCCCGGGGGGGGCCCCCAAATTCACTCGGCGCCGGCGGGCTCGGCCGGCTCGGAGGAAGCGCCGGCCGCCCCCGCCGCAGCTCCCATCATGGTGGACGACAAGTTGGAAGAGCTCATCCGACAATTTGAAGCCGAATTTGGGGAGAATTTCAACCTGCCGCCCCCCGAGACGCCCGCCCCGCTCGCCCCCGGGGCTGCCGAGCTGCCGGGGGGGACAGCACCAGCCCCGCAAGGGTCCCCCACCGCCGCCGCCGCCGCCCCGGCTCCGAGCAGCGCCCCCCAAGCCGGACCCAAAAGCGTCTCTCCAGGGAAGGGGCCGCTGTCAGAGCCACCCTTCACTGCCCGCTCCCCCAAACAGATCAAAATCGAGTCTTCTGGTGCTATCACCGTGGTGTCCACCACGTGTTTTTACTCTGAGGAAAGCCAAAACCCGGACGTGGACGACGTCGACAGAACGCCCACCAAGGACGAGGTGCCGCTGACGCCCACCCTGAGCGGCTTCTTGGAGTCTCCGCTGAAATACCTGGACACGCCGACCAAAAGCCTCCTGGACACCCCAGCCAAGAGGGCACAGGCGGAATTCCCCACCTGTGACTGCGTTGGTGAGCGAGCAGCCGTGCCGGGGGGGTGGCGAGGAGATGGCTTGGCAGGGTGGGATTGACCTGGCTGGGTGATGGAGTCCAGCAAAGCCCTGATTTTTGGGGAGGTGAGGCTCTCTCGTGGTGAAGCCCCGGTGCTGTGGAGCTCCCTTTTGCTTTCTCTTGTGTTTTTACAGTTGGATGGAAATCCCGAGGGCCTGCCTGCGTCACCGCGGGGGTGGCACCGGTGACGCCGGGGTGGGGGTTGGATGAGCAGCAAAACCAAAGGACTGTTGGGTTTTCCTCCTATTTAACCTAACCCCGTGGTGGTCCCAGTGCCAGAACCCTCCTAAACCCCCTCCCACCTGGTTATTCCTGGTGTTTTCAGCCAAATTAACTGGTTCAGGTCACTTTGAGTAACCCAAACTTTGCCTTGATGTGCTTTTCACTGGAGAAATCCTTGCTGCTGGGCTGCTGCCTTGTTTGCAGCAAGATGCATTGAAAAGTCACCAAACTCTTGGATTTGTGGGTTTTTTTGTGGCTTTTTTTTTGGTGTGTATTGGCATTTATTAGACTTCTCAGCAAGTGCTGGAGAATTCCTGCCCAGTCCTTTCAGTCCGCCTCCATCCGAGTGTGGGGAGCTGGATATTCCCTCCCCAGTGTTTAGACTGGAGCTGTGTGCTCCCTGCGTGAGGATTTGGAGCGTCCAGCTGGAAAAACGACTGCTGGGAGAGGAGGCCCTGGGCAAGGCACGAGCTGCACTTCATTAGCAGGGCTTAGGATTATTTATTTATTTGCTTGTAAACGGCAGCAGGAATGAACCCAAACCCCACAGAGAGAGGAGGGAAAGCTTTTCTGAAGCTCCTCAAACCCCATCTCAGAGTTTGCCAGGAAATCATTTAGGGGCTGGTAGAGGGGGGATTCTCCCCCTTTCCACTTCTCTGTTTTCTCAAGGAAAAGCTGTGGGAGACAGAGCTGCAGCAGGAGCCAGGCCTGGCTTTATTGGGTGCTGTAATAAAACCAGCCTTTCCCATATTGATCCCTGTCTGGACAGCTGCAGCCCAGCTGAGCCCGGCTTTCTCCTCGGCCTGGCTCCCGGCCAGCCGGACATGACAGGAATGAAAATCAGGGAAATCAGGGCGGTGGGAGCAGAGGGATGCAAGGACAGACCAGCCCCGGCCACGGCGCCCACCCGGCGGCACCGGAGCGTCCCCGTGTGCCGGGGAAACGCCGGGGCTGCTTGGGGCATCCATCGCTTCCCACCCCGGCCCCTTCCTGCCCTGACAGCCCCCAGGGGTTTGCTGTGTGAGGGGGATGTTGGTTGCAGGGCTGTAGCTCCAGTGTCCTTCTCCTGCAGCCCCAGCATCCTCCTGTAGCTCCAGCTTCCTTCTCCTGAAGCCTCAGGATCCTCCCACAGCCCCAGTGTCCTCCAGTAGCCCCAGCACCCTTCTCTCATCACCCATCTCCATCTCCTGTAGCCCAAATCTTTCTCCTGTAGCCCAAATCCTTCTCTCATCACCCATCTCCTTCTCCTGTAGCTCAAATCCTTCTTCTGTACCCCAAATCCTTTTCCCATAGCCCACATTCCCTGGATGGAGCCCTGGTCACTGCCAGGGTGCTTGGAGGGGCTGTGGCTGCTCAGGGAGGTTTTTGGGTCCCAAAAGCGGGTGGGGGTCGATGGGTGAGGGTCCATCCCCAGCAGCATTCCAGAGCAGGGAATGAGGAGTTGCTGTTCACCAAATCCTTGATTTTTGGTGCAGAAGCGCCCGGTTTGAGGGGATTTGGGGTGTTTGGAGTCCTTTGGGGCAGGCAGCTAAAGGTGCAAACCCCAAAATCTCTGATCCCTGCTCCTGTGTCTGCAGAGCAAATCGTGGAGAAGGATGAGGGGCCCTATTACACCCACCTGGGCTCGGGGCCCACCGTGGCCTCCATCCGGGAGCTCATGGAGGAGCGGTAAGAGCCCCTCGCCGCGGGGCCCGGCACGGGGGCAGCCAGGGCAGCAGGGGCTGGGGTCCTGTCAGGGGAGTGAGGGCTTGGGAGAGTGAGTGAGGTCCTGTCAGGGGAGTGAGGGCTTGGGAGGGTGAGTGGGGTCCTGTCAGGGGAGTGGGGGCTTGGGAGAGTCAGTGGAGACTTGAGAAAATGAGTGGGGACTTGAGGAAGTGAGTGGGAACTTGTGAGAGCAAGTGGGAACTCACGAGAATGAGTGGGGGCTTGAGAGAGTGGGGTCCTGTCAGGGGAGTGGGGGTTTCTGAGGGTCAGTGGGGTCCTGTCAGGGGAGTGGGGGTTCCTGAGGGTCAGTGGGGTCCTGTCAGGGGAGTGGGGGTTTCTGAGGGGGAGTGGGGTCCTGTCAGGGGAGTGGGGGTTCCTGAGGGTCAGTGGGGGCTCCTGAGGGGCTCTCACCCCGTGGGGGCCGTGGGGCTGACAGCTGTCCCCCGGCAGGTACGGCGAGAAGGGCAAGGCCATCCGCATCGAGAAGGTCATCTACACGGGCAAGGAGGGCAAGAGCTCCCGGGGCTGCCCCATCGCCAAGTGGGTGAGTGCCTCTCGTCCCCTGAGCTTGTCCCCTCCACGCCTGGGGACCACTGGTGTGGCCACAGTGGTCAGGGGTGGGGTGTGGCTGGCGAGGAGGAAGTGAGAGCTGTGTCCACCCCCAGGGAAACTCCCTGTGGCTTCCCACCCTCGTCACCTGTGGAATGGCGTGTCCAGTGCCAGCAGCACCCCAAAGCCCTCGGGGTGGATGCAGCCGTGGGAACACCCCCCACGGCACCGGGGAAGGCATCCCGAACATCCAGGACCCACTTGTGGGATCCTCCCCACGCCAGGAGGTGTTTGCTGGGGTCTGAGCTCACCCCTCTGTTTTTCCAGGTGATCCGCAGACACAACCAAGAGGAGAAGCTGCTGTGCCTGGTGCGGCACCGGGCCGGCCACCACTGCCAGAACGCCGTCATCATCATCCTCATCCTGGCCTGGGAGGGCATCCCCCGCACGCTGGGGGACACGCTCTACCAGGAGCTCACCGACACCCTCACCAAGTACGGCAACCCCACCAGCCGCCGCTGCGGCCTCAACGACGAGTGAGTGCCACCAGCTCCACCCGGGCTGGCTGGGAACGGGGTGTGGGGACGGGGTGTGGGAATGGGATTTGGGAAGGGGATTTGGGAAGGGGATGTGGGAATGGGATTTGGGAGTGGGATTTGGGAAGGGGATTTGGGAAGGGGATTTGGGAAGGGGATTTGGGAAGGGGATTTGGGAAGGGGATGTGGGAAGGGGATGTGGGAATGGGATGTGGGAACGGGATTTGGGAGTGGGATTTGGGAATGGGATGTGGGAATGGGATTTGGGAGTGGGATGTGGGAAGGGGATGCGGGAATGGGATGTGGGAACAGCATTTGGGAAGGGGATGCGGGAAGGGGATGCGGCGCTCCCCCCGCTCCCAGAGCTGCTGTCACCACGCTGACACTTCCCCGCCGTGTCCCCCCCGCAGCCGGACCTGCGCGTGCCAGGGCAAGGACCCCAACACCTGCGGCGCCTCCTTCTCCTTCGGCTGCTCCTGGAGCATGTACTTCAACGGCTGCAAATACGCCCGCAGCAAAACCCCCCGCAAGTTCAGGCTGGTGGGAGACAATCCCAAAGAGGTGGGTGATGCGGGTGGGGTGGTGGGGTGGGGGTTTGGAGCTGCTTTCCTTTCAGGAGCCTGAAAATAGGATTATTTTGTGGGGTTTTTTATGGACTAGAGAGATGAGGAAAAGAAAAGTGGCACAAATGGGGGCTCTGTAGAAATCCCAGAGGGCTCTTTGGTCAAGCGAGTGAAGGAACAGCAGACACTGAGGCTGGAGGTGTAACAGCCAAATGCTCACGGGGAATTCAGGCCACGTGGGAAGGGTTGGGTGCCGTGTGGTGTCTGTGGGCTCTGTCCCCAATTCTGTCCCTGCTGCCAAAACCCCTGTGGAACACCCTCCTCTTTTCCCTGCCGCAGGAAGAGCTGCTCCGGAGAAGCTTCCAGGACTTGGCCACCGAGGTTGCTCCGCTTTACAAGAGGCTGGCGCCGCAAGCCTACCAAAACCAGGTCCTGCTCACCCCATCCCTTGGCCACAGCCACCAGACAGCTGTAATGGGTTTGGGGTGGTGGTGTTGTGAGATTTTGGGTGACCAGTGCTCTCTCCTCCTTCCACAGGTCACCAACGAGGATGTGGCGATCGACTGCCGGCTGGGCTTGAAGGAGGGGAGGCCGTTCTCGGGGGTGACAGCGTGCATGGACTTCTGTGCCCACGCTCACAAGGACCAGCACAACCTCTACAACGGCTGCACCGTGGTAAGCAGCACCTGGCAGGGCTTTTCGGGGTGCTCCCCCCGAATTTGGGATGCTCCTTTTGCAGGGGTTCCATCCCCAGCTGTCCTGCCCTCGGGACTCCGGGTCCTTGTTGTGGGCACACCTCACATGAGCTGCTGAGGTCTAACAGGGACCAGCATCTGCTTTTGTCCAGCCCAAACCCCATGGAAAGTTTCCAAATTCCGGCTGGACATCAGAGCAGGCTGGGGGGGATGCCAGGCTGATGTGGCTTCACCTCGTTTTGGGGAAGAAGTGGGAGGTTTGGCTCATGCCACGTCCATCAGCATCCCACTGACAGCCCCTGCTCTGGCCAGGTCTGCACGCTGACCAAGGAAGACAATCGTGTGGTGGGGAAAATCCCCGAAGACGAGCAGCTGCACGTCCTCCCCCTCTACAAGATGTCCAGCACGGATGAGTTCGGCAGCGAGGAGAATCAAAACGCCAAGGTGGGCAGCGGGGCCATCCAGGTGCTCACGTCCTTCCCCCGCGAGGTCCGCAAGCTGCCCGAGCCCGCCAAGTCCTGCCGGCAGCGGCAGCTGGAAGCCAGGAGAGCCGCTGCCGAGAAGAAGAAGCTGCAGAAAGAGAAGCTGATGACGCCGGAGAAGATCAAGCAGGAAGCGCTCGAGCTCCCCACGCTCCAGCCAAATGCAGGTAACGGGGGCAGAGGTGAGGCCCTGCCACCCCGAGCCACCCGGAAAGCGCGTGAGGGGTCGGGGATGCGGTCGGGGGCTTTCTTGGGCTGCTGCGTTGCGGTGCTGGATGGCATCTCCGTGCCACCTGGGTTTTCACGAAGGTGTGAATCGATGCCGGTGCGCCAGGTGATGGCAGGCGATGCCAACCTCTGCAGCTGGCTGGCAAACTCGTCACCGCGGGATTTCTGTGTCCAGCCGAGCGTTTCGGGGTCCTGGCTCCCCTCCGGTGGCTTCCAGGGCCGGCAGGTCACGGGGGCTGTGTGTGCTGTCCCACAGGTATGGCGTTGAAAGGCGGGATCCCCCCGCAGCCGCTGAAACCTTCCATCAAGGTGGAACCCCAGAGCCATTACAACACCTTCAAGTACAACGGCAACGCCGTGGTGGAGAGCTACTCGGTGCTGGGCAGCTGCCGGCCCTCCGACCCGTACAGCATGAACAGTGTTTACTCTTACCATTCCTACTATGCACAGCCCAATCTGCCTTCCGTGAACGGGTTTCACTCCAAGTTCGCGCTTCCCTCCTTCGGGTATTACGGCTTCTCCAGCAACCACGTGTTCCCCTCGCAGTTTCTCAATTACGGGGCGCCCGAGAGGAGCGGGAGCAGCTGGGTGAGCAACGGCTACGAGAAGAAGCCCGACGTCTCGGTGCTGCAGGAGAACCTCAACCACACCTACGGCAACACCAACTTCCCCGAGCCCATCCCGCACGGCGTGCGGAGCAAAAACCATCACCAGCGCACCTACGAGCGAGCCAACCGCTACGCCAGCCAGCAGAAAGCGGCGGCGGCGGCGGCCGGGGCGCACAGGACTAGCTCGGGCTCCGAGGAGGCACCGGCGTTTGCACAGAACTGTTTCGGCAGCCGGCCCATCAAGCAGGAGCCTCTGGACCCCCCGCCCGCCATCGAGCCCCTTCCCAGCGCAGCGGCCATGCCCGGCGCCGGCTTAACACTGCCGGCCGTCCCCGCGCACGGCACGGCGCCGGAGCAGCGCTGGAGCCCCTTCAAGGCGCCCCGGGGCGCGGCTTCCCCCGAGAGGACTAGCACGGCCGAGGGCTCGTGGGGCGCGCTGGCGCCGGGCTCGGGTGGGCAGGGGAAGCTGAGCGCCTTCGACGCCGCCGTGCGCTTGCCAGCGCCGGAGAAGCAGTGGTCCAACGTGCTGCCAGGAGAGCCGGCGGCGGCGCACGGATCGGGCTTGCTGCCGAAACCGTGGAGCCCCTGCAAGCTGGGGGATACGGCGCTGGCGGGCACAGGCACCCCGAGCCTGCTGGGGTCTCTGGGGTTCAGCTCAGCTCTGCCAGGGCTCCCCAGCTTCCCCGAGGAGCCCTGGGGCTCCGTGAAGGTGGAGGAGCGGAGGACGCCGGCTCCCAGCCCGGGGCTGTCGGAGAAGCCGTGGGAGGCAGCAGTGGGTGAGAAGGGGGCGGTGGAGCCCCGCCGGGAGAAGCCGTGGGACCCCTTTGGCCTGGAGGAGGATCTGCCGGAGAAGGCGGTGAAGGAGGAAGAGGAGGAGGAGGAGGAAGAGGAGGAGGAAGAGGAGGAGGAGTGGTCGGACAGCGAGCACAACTTCCTGGACGAGAACATCGGCGGCGTGGCCGTGGCGCCCGCCCACGGCTCCATCCTCATCGAGTGTGCCCGCCGCGAGCTCCACGCCACCACGCCGCTGAAGAAACCCAACCGCTGCCACCCCACCCGCATCTCCCTCGTCTTCTACCAACACAAGAACTTGAACCAGCCCAACCACGGCCTGGCGCTGTGGGAGGCCAAGATGAAGCAGCTGGCGGAGCGGGCCCGGGCCCGGCAGGAGGAGGCGGCGCGTCTGGGGCTGCCGCCGGACGCCAAAGCTTTTGCCAAGAAGCGCAAGTGGGGCGGCGCGTTGGCCACCGAGGCGCCCAGCAAGGAGAGGAGGGACTCGGTCCCCACGCGGCAGGCGGTGGCCATCCCCACCAACTCGGCCATCACTGTGTCCTCCTACGCCTACACCAAGGTGACGGGCCCCTACAGCCGCTGGATCTGAGACGGACGGAGCCGACCGCCGTGGCCCCATCTTACCTCAACCCTCGGCAGCGCCGGAGCCCGGCGTTGCTTCGTGGTGCTTTCTCCTCGGGCGTGGGGGGAGAAGAAAACAAAAGTGAAATAGACGAAACCGAAGCGAAACACAACAACCACAAAAACAAAACAAAACAAAACAAATCCATCCCATAGGAAACAAACCCAACGCACGCGCTCGGGAGCAGCGGAGCCGGCGCGGGCTCACGCCGTCGGAGAGCTGCGCCCGGCGAGGAGTTGGCAAACCAAGCTGAACTTGGTTAAAAAAACCCAAGAGGAACGATGTTGTTTGATGATTTTAGGTAATCTCGTATTTATATCTCCATGTTTTTTAATCTAGCCTCGGAAGAATTTCCTAGCGTCCTTTCGCCAGGAGAGGTTTTTAATTCCACTTAAAAACGGCCTATTTGTTGGATTTCGTTTTATTTTATTTTTTACTCCGATGACAACGACGAAGCCGATCTTCGAAAGAGAAGCCAACGTTGAAAAACCACCCTAAATCATGAATCCAAACCAACCTGAACACCAAACCAGCTTAAAAGGCAAGTGGTGACTCCCTCCAGCTCCGCCGCGTGGGGGCTGGTGGGGACCGTGTGCTTTACCATCAGCCGGACACGCTGAACATCCGATTATTTTTACTCCAAGGACCTAAAACCACCAATTTTGCAGCTCGAGGAGTCCTTTCTCGCAGCAACAGGACGGCTGTCCCGGGACGGCGCGTCTCCTCTCGGCTCCGGCGGGATCGGCTCTGCTGCCGCGGAGCAAGCCGGCGTCGTTCCTGGCGCCGGAGACCTCAGGACACGTCCGGGCTGGGGAACGCCGCTGCCAGGGGCCGCTCCCGGGCTCGGACTCGGGGCTCCTTCGCCCACAGCCCCAGGGCGAGCGGCAGCGGTGGCGGCGTCCCCGTAGGAGCCGACGGGACAAAAAAACAGAAAAACAACAAAAAAAAAAAGTTACAAAAAACAGGAAAAAAACACACAAACCAACCCCAAACTGTGAATAGCGAGTGTTGCTCTCTGTACATCACTGTTGCTAAAGTCTGGTGCTTTCCGTCTCCGGGGGACTTTTCTCCGTGCAATCGGCTCTGGGAAGAGCGAATCCCAAGACTTGGCCGGCCAAAACCCCGCCGGGTCCGCCTTCCCCGCCGGTGCCGGCGAGCCGCGGCCAGCTCCGCCAGGGCTCGGTGCTCTTTCTCTCCCCGGGTGCCATCCCTCCTTCCTACGGATCACCGTTCTTCCCGCAAAAAAACAAAAACAAAACAACAAAAAAAAAAAAAAACCCAACAAAAACCCAAACCCAAACCAATAACCCAGCGACGACGACAACCGCGTGGTGCTTTTGGAACACTCTCAGTCGAGACTTCCCGCCCGACGCCGGAGCCGCGCCGGGACGGACGGCGAGCGGCCGAGCTGCCCCGCGGCTCAGCGGGAGCGCGGCGTGGCCGGAGCCGGGGGCCGGCGTCCCCCCGGGGTGGGGTCGTTGCTTTTGCACTTTGAGGTGCCTTTTGGAGAGCCAGCGAAGGCAGCGCCGACGCCGTCACCGTGCCGGGATCACCTCGTGTTTACCGCGTCACCTTCCTTCCCCCCTCGCGCACGGGCACGGAATCAGCAGGATCTCGGTAAAAAAAAACAAAACAAAACAAAAAAAAAACAAACGAAAAAACAAAAACAGCCTGAACATTTAACGTGGTCTGATTTTAAACCTGTAAATAGGGAAAGAAATTTTTTTAAAAGCACTTTCACCTAGATTAAAAAAAAAACAAGAAAGCGAAACTTAAAAAAGCAAACAGCTCCCCTCTTTCCTCCCTCTCCCCACCCCACCCCCCCCAACTTGAAGCAGTATGTTTTAAACAAGATTATCGTGGGAGAACTGTAAATACTGGCAGAATATTTAACATGCTTTGTCCGTCCTTCATCATTAATGAATTTTTCTTTTTTTTCCCCTTTTTTTTTTTGTTCTTTTTTTTGTTTTTTTAAACCGTAAATCTGTAAAGTCGCGTATACTCGACAAGGAAACTCAACGAGCTATTCCCGCTTTTTCTTATAATTACCCAATTAGCATATCAGGATTGTAAGAGTCGACGGCAAGTCAGATTTTCGGGATGCCCGCCGTGCGGTTCGGGACGCGGGGAGGGGACCCGGCGGATCCGGGGCCGGATTCGGGTGCCGGCCCCGTTGGCGTTGGCGTCGCCGGGGGTCTCTGGCCGGCGGGACGGGGGTGCCTTGGAGCTCCGCCCGGCGGGGCGAGCGTCGGGACAGCAAGGAGCGTTCGGAGAGGGCGATGGTCCGTGTAACCTGTCTAAGTCCTGCTTCCTCAGAGGTTTTTCGGTGCAGGGAGGGCTCGGTCCGGCGCGGCGTCGGCTCCGGCGGGTTCAGCCCCGGGAGCCGCGGGGTCGGGGGGGGGAGCGAGAACTGCTGCAGTCTCACGTTTTTACACTACATAAAACGTCTAACCTACCTCAACTCTCAGTCATTACGAAATTCGCACGCTTTCAGAACTTCTACACAAACTCGAAATCTATGCACAGCTCTTTTACCCCTTGCTGCTGAGAGGCTGTTTCCAAGCAAAATCTTTTCCCTTTTTTACCCGTCCCGGCGGCGGCCGCGCTCTCGTCCCGCCCGCGCCGAAGCCGCGGGGGTCGCGGAGCTCCACGGGGTGGGGAGGGAGGGACGTTTTTAATCGCTTCGGAGTGGGATTGTGGGGACCTGGTTTTGCAGCAGGTCGTGGCCACATTGGTGCTAGAACAACACCCAGGGAGGGCTCGGCGCGGGGAGCCCCGATCGGCTCCTTCACCCCGCTGCGGCTTTTTTCCGGCCGCGATGCTTCGCCTCGGGCAGGAAACGGGGGGATACCATTTGTGGGTCCCCTCCCCATCTCGATGCTCTCGGGATGAGGCATGGGAAGGAGAAGGAAACCAGAAATCCCTGAGGTGCCTCAATTGCTGATTTTTTTTTTTTTCCTTTTAATACTGGAGTACGCTTTGTGGGCTCTATAAGGCATATTTTTATTAAATGAAATCTTGTAATACAAACGGTGCTAATGGTGTTTTAACAAACTGTATCACGCTTCTGCCTGATTCCATCTCGCTGAGGTGCTACTAATGTATATACGAAATTAAGGAACCAAGATAAAAAAACAAAACAAAACAAAACAAAAAAAACAAAAAACAAAAAAAAATGAAGCAATGTCGTTGAGAAGGAAGTTTACCTTTCCGGAGCGACAGCTCGAGGCGTGCCAGGAGCCGGTTGTTGGGTTTATGCAAACTGAGAGAGGCGCCGTGTCCGAGCCGCGCCGCCGGCCGGGGTCATGGTGGAGCCGTTCCCTGGAGATCCGGGCGCGGGTGTGGTGCTGGGATGGGCTGCTTGGAGGTGGCGTCCGGCCGCGGGGCTGGGCCAGGTGTGATCTTGGTGCTTGGCCAGGTGTGGTCATGGTGCTCGGCCAGGTGTGATCTTGGTGCTCGGCCAGGTGTGATCTTGGTGCTCGGCCAGGTGTGGTCATGGTGCTCGGCCAGGTGTGGTCATGGTGCTCGGCCAGGTGTGGTCATGGTGCTCGGCCAGGTGTGATCTTGGTGCTCGGCCAGGTGTGATCTTGGTGCTCGGCCAGGTGTGGTCTCAGCGCTCAGGCATGGTTCTTGGTCACACATCTTGGACGTGGTGTTTGGACGCGGTGCTCGGTCACACATCATGGGTGTGGTGCTTGGACATGGTTCTTGGTCAGTGGTCACACATCTTGGATGTGGTGCTCGGACACGGTGCTTGGTCACTCATTGTGGACGAGGTGTTCAGACGCGGTGCTTGGTCACTCATTGTGGTTGTGGTGCTTGGACATGGTTCTTGGTCAGTGGTCACACATCATGGACGTGGTGCTCGGACGTGGTGCTCAGGAACGGTGCTCGGCCACACGTTGTGGACACAGTGCTCGGCCGTGGTGCTCGGCCGTGGTGCGTGGACATGGTGCTCGGACATGGAGCTGGACTGTGGTGCTCGGACATGCATCATGGCCATGGTGCTCGGGCACGGTGCTCGGACGTGGTGCGTGGACACGGTGCTGTGTTTGGTGCTTGGACTTGGTGCATGGACATGGTGCTTGGGCATGGTGCTCTGCTGTGGTGCTTGGACATGGGCGTGGACATGGTGCTTGACCACGGTGCTCGGACATGGGTGTGGACATGGGTGTGGACATGGTGCTTGACCACGGTGCTCGGACATGGGTGTGGACATGGGTGTGGACATGGTGCTTGACCACGGTGCTCGGACATGGGTGTGGACATGGTGCTTGACCACGGTGCTCGGACATGGGTGTGGACATGGGTGTGGACATGGTGCTTGACCACGGTGCTGGACATGGGTGTGGACATGGTGCTTGACCACGGGTGCTCGGACATGGGTGTGGACATGGTGCTTGACCACGGTGCTCGGACATGGGTGTGGACATGGGTGTGGACATGGTGCTTGACCACGGTGCTCGGACATGGGTGTGGACATGGGTGTGGACATGGTGCTTGACCACGGTGCCCGGACATGGTGCATGGACATGGTGCTCGGGCATGGTGCTCAGCCATGCACCGTGGCCGTGGTGCTCAGCCGTGGTGCGTGAACATGATGTGTGGACACAGTGCTTGGCCAGGGCGAGTGGACAGTGCTTAACCGCAGTGCTCGGACATGGTGCATGGACATGGTGCTCGGGCATGGTGCTCAGCCGTGCACCTTGGACGCGGTGCTTGGACGTGGTGCTCAGACTTGATGTGTGGACACGGTGCTTGGCCAGGGTGTGTGGACATGGAGCATGGACACTGGTGCTCGGACATGGTGCTTGGACATGGAGCATGGACACTGGTGCTCGGACATGGTGCTTGGACATGGAGCACGGACACTGGTGTTTAGACATGGTGTGTGGACACTGGTGCTCCGACATGGTGTGTGGACACTGGTGCTCCGACATTGGTGCTTGGACATGGAGCACGGACACTGGTGCTCGGACATGGTGCTTGGACATGGTGCATGGACATTGGTGCTTGGACATGGAGCACGGACACTGGTGCTCGGACATGGTGCTTGGACATGGAGCATGGACATTGGTGCTCGGACATGGTGCGTGGACATTGGTGTTTAGACATGGTGTGTGGACACTGGTGCTCCAACATTGGTGCTTGGACATGCTGCATGGACACTGGTGCTTGGACATGGTGTGTGGACATTGGTGCTCAGTGCTCGGCCATGCACCGTGGCCGTGGTGCTCGGACGCGGTGGGTGGACACGGTGCTCGGACATGGCGCATGGACATGAGTGTTCTGCTTGGTGCTTGGACTCGGTGCTTGGCCGTGGTTCCTGGATATGGTGCTCGGGCACGGTGCTCTGCCGTGGTGCTTGGACATTGTCCATGGCCATGGTGCTTGGACATTGTCCATGGCCATGGTGCTTGGCCATGATGTGATTGACCACGCGTTGTGGCCATGGTGCTTGGGCATGGTGCTCGATGGTGGAGCTCAGGCACGGTGTGTGGACACGGCACTTGGCCACACGCCCTGCACACAGTGCTCGGACACGGTGCTTGGCCATGGTGTGTGGACACGCTGCTTGGCCGTGGTGTTTGGCCACAACATGAGGACGTGGTGGTGAGCCAGGGCGTGTGGACACGGTGCTCGGCCGTGGGGCTTGGACACAGCCATGGACACGGCAGTGGGCACAGAGCATGGGCACGGTGATTGAGCGTGGACACGGTGGCTGGTCATGGAACATGGACATGGTGGTTGGACATGGAGCATGGTCATGGTGGCCCATGGTGACTGGGTACAGAGCGTGGACGCGGTGCTCGGGCACGGAGCATGGACACGGTGGTTGGACGTTGAACATGGACACGGTGTTTGCCCGCTCTCGATGGGCCCAGAGCATGGACACGGTGATTGATCATAGAGCATGGACACGGTGATTGATCATGGAACATGGACACGGTGGTTGATCATAGAGCATGGACACGGTGATTGATCATAGAGCATGGACACAGTGGTTGGTCCTGGAGCATGGTCATGGTGGCTCATGGTGACTGGGTACAGAGCATGGACACGGTGGCTCATGGTGGTTGGTCACGGAGCATGGACACAGTGCTTGGACATGGCCATGGACACGGTGCTCGGGCACAGAGCATGGACACAGCGGTTGGTCACGGAGCATGGACACGGTGTTTGGGCATGGCCATGGACTCGGTGTTTGGGCATGGCCATGGACACGGTGTTTGGGCACGGCCATGGACTCGGTGTTTGGGCATGGCCATGGACTCGGTGTTTGCCCACCCTGCGCGGTGCCGGGCACAGCTCGGCGCTGCTCGGACGCTGGGCACCGCCATGGCCCCCCCTGGGCTGAGCCGCGGTGCCGAGGGCGATGCTGGGGCACAGCAGCCTCACCCCACAGCACAGACCCCGCGTCCATCCCCGCGTCCAGCTCTGTGTCCATCCCCGCGTCCATCCCCGTGTCCAGCTCTGTGTCCATCCCCACATCCAGCTCTGTGTCCAGCTCTGTGTCCATCCCCACATCCAGCCAGTGTCCAGCACCACGTGCAACCTGGTGTCCAACCCACATCCATCCCTTGTCCATCCCATGTCCAGCACCGTGTTGATCTCCATGTTCATCCCGTGTCCATCCCGTGTCCATCCCGTGTCCATCCCGTGTCCATCCCGTGTCCGGCCGTGTCCAGCCCGCCCTGTCCGTGCTCAGCCCCGCTCTCCCGCAGCTCCTCGCGCTCATCCCCTCCCGCCTCGCCCCTCCCGCTTCTGCCCGGCTTTTTCTTTTCCCTTTCCCCCCTTTTTTTTCGGTTTATTTCCATTTTTTTGGGGTTTATTGGTGCTATTTCCCCCCCACCCCCGCGCCCCCCCAGGCAAATACCTCAGCCCCCCCAGCCCCCGGGCGAGCCGGGGTGAAGCTTTTCCGAAATCAGGGATCCTTTCGCAGCGGTGTTTCCTCCTTCATTTCTCCCCCCTCTTAATTCCCTCCCTCCTCTTTTTCCCCTTTCCGCCCGGGTTTTTCCTCATTTCTCCGCATCCTTTCAGGGATTACAGAACCGCCGGAATTTCAGCCTCATTTTAATTCCGGGAGCGAGGAGTTGGTTGGGTTTGGTTTTTTTTGGTTTTAATTTTTAAAAATTTTATTCTATTTAATTTTTACTTTTGCACCGCGGCGCGAAGGAAAAAAAAAATTAAAAATAAAGAAGAGGTGGCAAATTCCAAAATGCACAAAGCAAGCGCCGTTCCTTGTCGGATTCGGGAATTCGCTCGGAGGCGGGGCGGGAGTTTTGGCGTTTCTTCGTTGGGGTTTTTTTTTGGGATAACCGAGAAGGGGAGGCGGGACGGCGGCAGAGGAGGGGGAGGCACCGCAGGGGAGTCCCGGCGGCTCCGAAAAATTCACACTTGAAGATTTCTTGGTCGGCTCGGGACTGTGGTTACTTGAAATGAAGTTGTTTTTTTTAATTTTCCGGGGCGGATTGAGGACCGGTAGATTTTTTTCCCCCATGTCTCAAGGCAATAGGATTAATGTGTATTAAACTGTAGATACTTCTAGGACAGTAAATTTATGCTGATAATTTTATTTTGTATAATTTCCCCCCTTTTTTGCTTTCCCCTCCCCTCTCTCTTTGTGTTGTTTTTCCCCCTCCCCCCTTTAACCTTTATTTCTTCTCCCCTCTCCTCTTCAGTGTTTCGGTAAATTTATTTTTTAGGATGCCTAAAAATTGCAAGTTTGGATCCTCCCCCTCCCCCCTGGTTTTGGTTTTGTTTTTTTTTCGTTCCGTTGTTGTTTTTTTTTTTTAATTTGTATTTTATTCTGAGTTGGCGCGGCTCGGGGCCGCGGGCTGTATTATTCCTGATATCTTTAAAATATTGTGGGTGTTTTAATAAATTTTATATTTATTTTTTGCACTCAACACGAGGCTCCCGTGGCTTTTCATGCCGGAATTCCGGCAGGAATGGGGCTGGGACTGGGGGAAGAGGGGCGGGATGGGGGTTTTTTGGGTTGGGGTTTTTTGGGTTGGGGTTTTTTGGGTTGGGGTTTTTTGGGTTGGGGTTTTTTGGGATTGGGTTTTTTGGGATTGGGGTTTTTGGGATTGGGAGTTTTTGGACTGGGGTTTTAGGGTTGGGGGTTTTTGAGACTGGGGGGAGTCCTGGGTATGGGAAAGGTGGGGAAGAGAAGAATGGGGTCATTTTGGGGAGGGGGATCAAGATTGGGGCTCCATCTCTGGGGTGGGGGGTAGGGACGGAATCCTGGATGAGGTTCTTTTTGGGGTCGGGAGAGGACCCTTTGTAGGGTCAGGAGGGGCCCTTTGGGGTCGGGAGGGTTCTGTGGGGTCAGAAGGGACCCTTTGGGGTCGGGAGGGGCCCTTTGGGGTCGGGCCCCCTCGGAAGCGGAGTCGGGGCCGCTCCAGAGTCCTCCGAGCCGCCAGGGGGCGCTGTGGGCAGCGCAGCGCCGGCCCCGCCCCCTGCTGCGATCGGCGCGCGCTGATTGGCTGAGCCCGGCGGTGACCCCGGCGCGCGCCCCGGGATGGCGGCGGCGGGGCTGGGCCGGGGCCCGGTGAGTGCCCGTGTCCGTGTGTCCGTGTGTCCGTGTGTCCGTGTGTCCCCGTGTCCGTGTGGCCTTGTCCCCGTGTCCGTGTGTCCGTGTGTCCGTGTGGCCTTGTCCCCGTGTCCGTGTGTCCGTGTGGCCGTGTGTCCGTGTCCCCGTGTCCGTGTGTCCCCGTGTCCGTGTGTCCGTGTGGCCTTGTCCCCGTGTCCCCGTGTCCGTGTGTCCCCATGTCCGTGTGTCCGTGTGTCCATCTGGCCTTGTCCCCGTGTCCCCGTGTCCCCGTGTCCGTGTGTCCCCGTGGCCGTGTGGCCGTGTGTCCGTCCGGCCTTGTCCCCGTGTCCCCGTGTCCGTGTGGCCGTGTGGCCCTGTCCCCGTGTCCCCGTGTCCCCGTGTCCGTGTGTCCATCTGGCCTTGTCCCCATGTCCGCGTGTCCTTGTCCCCGTGCCCCTCGCCCCCCTCCCTGTGTCCCCCCGCGCTCCCGCTCCCGGTGAGTCCCCGTCCCCGTCCCCGTCCCCGTCCCCGTCCCCGCCGGCTCCTCCCGGGCCCGGTGTGGGGGAGGCGCCCGTCGCTCTCCTTGGATCCGCGGTGCCGCTGGGAAGGCGCCTCCGCCTCCCCGGGACCGGGGAAAGGCGCTCCCGTTCCCCCCCTCCTTCCCCCGGTTCCCCCCATCCTCCTCCTTCCCCCGCGGTACCGGTGACGGCGGCCCCCGTTTCCAGCCCTCCTTCTCCCGATTTCCCCCAGCGTCTTGTGGCCCCTCCAGTGCCATGGGATCCCATGCCATCCCAGTGAGAACGGCCCCCCCACCCCCGGCTGTGTTTCTGGGATTGTCTCGGGTGTTTTTGGAGTCTCTCCGTGTGTGCTTTTGGGTCCCCCCGGGTGTATTTTGGGGTCCCCGAGTGTATTTTTGTCCCCCGGGAGTGTTTTTGGGATTCTCCCGGGTGTGTTTTTCGGTTCCCAGGTGTGTTTCTGGGGTCCCCAGGTGTGTTTTTGGGTCCCCGGGTGTGTTTCTGGGGTCCCCGCGTGTGTTTCTGGGATTCCCCCGTGTGTTTTGGGGTCGCTCAGGGGGTGTTTCTGGGATTCCCGGGTGTTTTGGGGTC